>MU744786.1:31008-75622 GCA_026770625.1 Nicotiana glauca | reverse complement strand
TTCGATTATCGATTACACCAATAAGAAAATTTGCGGGATTCCACGGAAAGTATATCGCTACAAACACACCTAACTAATATGGACAAAAAAAGCTAAAATAAGAAGAGCACCGTTTATAACATAAAAATTGTGTCAACAAACACATGCAACGAAACTAAAGTAAAGGATCAAATGTATGCCATCAATACTCCAACGGTATAAAAAACAAAAAACCAAAATACATCATCACGGCTAATTCAGTTTTCTATTAATTTGAACTTCATTCCTTGAGCTTTAAATATGACCATTCCTTAAATGTGGTAGAGGAAATAATAGGGTTAGGGACTTAGGGTAAAGGAAAGGGTATTATAGAATAAGGGTAAAAAAAAATTATTTTTTTTTAAAATTTTTTTTTAAAAAAAATAAAAAAATAAAAAAATTACTGTAGCTTATCAGTTTATCGATAAACCGATAATCGAAGAGGACAAAATCGAAATCGAAATCGATAAATCGATAAGGAAAATTTTGAAATCGAAATCGAAATCGATAAATCGATAAATCGAAATCGATAAACCGATAACAAATAATCGATTCGATTTATCGATTAACCGATTCGAATGCACACCCCTAATCAACAGGCAGATAGAAAAATATGGGACAATAATAAAGCAAGTATATAGTTAAGGACGGCTACGAGCAATTCTGCTCTGAATGGTATGCTAGTAGATTGGCCATGGAAGCACACTTGTAGGACAAAATTACCATTTAAGTGGCCAGCTTCACCTGGACAGCACTTAAAGGGGCATGGAAGCACACTTGTAGGACAAAATTACTATTTAAGTGGCCAGCTTCACCTGGACAGCACTTAAAGGGGCATGTCTCACCCAAGACAACCTATGCAGAAGAAACATTATACTAGTAAACTGATGTTATAAACTATCTGACTTGTGGAACCTTTGTCATGCCTCATACTCTTAGGCCTTACTTGTTTGCACTCAATGGAAGTCTGGACCTCAATGGTTCATACCTTACACCATTAAGTGCATTTATTTTTATTAAAATTTAGTCACTTAATGGGTTACAAATATTTCATTAAAATTTTGAACAAAGTATATCATTAAGAGGTTATTTGAAATGTTTTGTGAATATGACTTTTCGCCACCACTCTGTCCACAACAATGACCACCACCACCGTCAACCACCACCACTGCAGCCAACCACTAGCACCACCAACCACTACATCGGTTACTACCACGCCAACCACCTCTACCCCACTATAACTATAACCACTGCCAATCACCATTACTACCGCCGTTGGTGCCATTTCACCACCACCAATGGCCACTAGCACCACCATCACTACTACCACCGCCCCCAACCACTACTACCAGCCACCTCTACCATCACAATCGCCACCACTGCCAACCACCAAACATTCCACTGCCGCCACCTACTAACATCAACCGACTCCACCAACACAACCACCAACACCATAGCGATCACTACCACACCAACCACCCCGATCATCACCAACTATAACCACCACCGCCACCAAACACAACTACCAACAATCTCCACATCATTGTCGAACATAAAATATTCATTTATAACTTCAAAAGTTTTAATTTTCTTATCAAATAATGATTTTATTTATTAAATTTATATTTTTCTAATATTTATATTTAATTACTTTTTATCTTAATTGTATATTATTAAGTTTAAATATAAACAAATTATACACATTCAGATATTTGAAAAAAAACAATTTTAATCATATTAGAAAGCAACACTTAAATTGGAACGGATGGAATATATCGTTTTAGTTGGGTTTACCTCATGCCTATAAATAATGCTAATTTTTGTTTTGGATTTTGTTAGTTCCCTGATCTTAGCATATTCTCATGTATTGGAGCTAACTCTCTCTCTCTCTCCTCCTTTTGTAACTATTGCATTCTCAATCCTGTTAATTAAATCTTCTTAATTCAAAAACAAAAGAAAAATTTAACTGTTCAAAGTTGAGGGATAAATTAGAAAGACACACTCTTCAGAACAGACTAAAAATAAGACACATAAATCGGAATGGATGGAGTATATCTTTTTAGCTAGGTTTACCTCACCCCTATAAATAATGTTAATCTTTGTTTTGGAGTTTGTTAGCTCCTTGATCTTAGCATATTCTCATGTATTGGAGCCAACTCTCTCCTACATTTATAATTATAACTACGCATCTTCTCAATCCTGTTAATGAAATCTTCTTACTTCATAAAATAAAAATAAAAAATTAACTGTTCGAAAGTTGAGGGATAAATTTGGACATTTTTTCCCGAAGAATTGGACATCTGGAGTCCACCTATTTCACACCAGAGCTCCATTAATGACAAGGGAAAACATGATACGATATGCTAACAGCAATATAATTAAGCAATTTCGAATAGTGCAAGGGCAAATTTGAGCAATCAAGATAAATTACTTCTACATGGCTCGTACTCCTAGGTTTTCTCCTCATAAGATTATATCATTTTTGTGTCAATATTGCACGGAGACCCTTGTGATCTCTAAGCTCCATATGCTTACACGTACTACCAAAACGTGAATTCTCGCTGGTAAATTGAAATTTGCACTTGTAGAAAAGGGAGAAAAAATTAAGTCTCGCATATACTACCACCATATATTTATAGACGGTATACCTCAAGGCAGCACTGCTGAAGAAAAGAGCCATGCCAATAATACCAAAGTAGTTTCTGTCAAATCCACACAAGAGTTGATAACGCATGTTTGTGTAAAGGCCAAGAAATGCACCATAACCAAGTGCATTATTGATCACACATGGGGCAGTCACCGACAACCTAGCAAAACAGTAGTAGTAAAAAAAGATTTTACCAGGAACATAAGGTGTCATCAATTGTATTTTAACTTTATAAAAATAACTAAATGGGAAACTAAATTACACGAGGAAATAACAAAATGGCTTGTATGTTTCAGGGTAAGTCTGAGATAGTCCCCAAAAATATACCCCTAAACAATTTTGGTCCCTTCAAGTTTGCCAAAAGTAAACATTTTTGGTATCCATCAAATATTTAACATAAGTTGGTCAAAAGTGAGCATTTTTGGTATCCATCAATTATTTCACATACTTTGGTTATTAGATTTAACAGGAAGTATTAAAATCAAATTTAACGGGAACCCTTATTTGAAGGTATATTTTTTAAATTTCTACTATTTTGATCTATTTATGTTGTCGGGTGCAGTTTTGAGGTGCAATATTTACTATTTTTGGTCTATTCCCAGTGTTTGCAATTTGTAGTGTTCCAGTTGATTATCTTTGACGCACTTTCCTAGTGTTTTTGGCTAATATTTTTTCTGTTGAAGTTCTTGTTAAATCTAACCGTCAGAGTAAGTTAAATATTTGATAACGATAAAAAATGCTAATTGTTGGCAAACTTAAGGAACCAAAACTGCTCAGGACTAGGAGTATATTTCAGGGACTATTTTAGACCTAACCTTAACCATAAGGGACCATTTCTATCATTTTCTCTAAATTTCTACCTTCCCTCCTTTTTAGTGGCAAGAAGTTTCCATAGAGACCCTTGAACAGCTCCTACAGTGACTCCAACCATACACAGTTCCACAGCCTTGTAGAAAAAGGAATGAATTCTCTTCTGCAAGTCAAATTTTCTTAGTGGATAACTCTTCTCGAAGATATTGTTTGGAAGAATTTGTGACCTATTTCGCCAATCAAAGTAGAATTTGTTTCCAAATGAGTAACAAGGAGCAAGCGACCAAACGACAATAGCATTGCAAGCCATAACAGTAAGCACGTTAAGAAGGGCAAGATCCCACTCCTGCTTGATCCTGGATCAAAATAAAAAAAAAACATATAAGTTTGTTTAATATACTGCATGAGCAATATAATGAACTTTATTTCTTTGAACTGAATAAAATATACCTTTCTTTACGGTTTTTGACCTCCCACGAAACTGAGCAATTAATTGTAATGGCCTGCTCTAGAAGCAGCTTGTACAAAAATGTTGGATCTGCAACCCTCCTGTGTCAAAGATTCATAGGAAATCAGGTAACTAGAAGCATCATTCATAATCAGCACAAAACTTTGAACGGTCAAGATATATTGATACAACAATAATCAAGGACAAGAAAATTATGTTGCACAATTGTACACCGGTTTCGGGTTTCACAACTATCAGAGGATTGCATAATTATGTTGCAAAAAAAAAATTTGGAGCACTGATCATATTCTGATTGCCATTAATGATTGGTTGCTCTTCCGGAGAATCATAAAATTTTCCACAAAATTCTTTACCTTGTGTATACTCCTTTAATAAGGGATTTTTCCTTTTTGTCAATAAAACCATTTAACTTATCAGGAACAAAAAGGGTTCAGGTTCACGAGCTTACATCAGAAAATTAAGAGAAAGTTCAATAGCTCCCTTTAGCCGATGATTTCTTCATCAACAAAGAGAATTAAGAGAAAAGTACGACAACGTAGGCTACAGAGATAAAAAGCATGTCTAGTAGAAAGGCTTCTGCCCAGCACTTTTTCCGTCGCCAAGTGTTTTGAGTACTGCAGTAGTGTTGTACTTACCTGCGAATAAATGCCCTTGATAATACTTTAAGAAATGACCCGGAAATAAATATATGCACACATGTCCCGTCACCGTCATCAAAGTCATCAAAGTAATCATCGTCTCCAGCACCAGCACCACCATCACTGCCTCCACCACCACCACCAAAATTGACATTGTTTCCCATATTTCCACCTCCTCCATCAGTCGAAAGCTGTGATTTTGCACAACATTAGCCAGCTCTCTAAATACCCAAGAGTTGCCAGATTGTACCAGTAGGTCGACCATGAAAGCTCAAGTTCAGGTAAAACACGGAGCATGTAGATGGAATTATCTGTCATTATGAAAAGCAAGCACATGCCGAAATTTCACACCATCTAGGCTAATCGAGGCAGATCAACTTTTTTTTCTCCACTCTCCTTTTCCATTCAGAAAGAGAGAACCAAAATAGCAAAGAAAGCACATAAGACGCATCTAGGATCCAGTAATCAACTTCAGATTAAACAATTTTGGACACAAATGAAATGGTCACTTATATCCGATCAATCATCAATTTTTGCCCATAAAGAAATGGCAAGTCGAGAATACAACAACAGATTCAGTTCCATTCGCAGAAGCCATCTTCAAAGTACATACACAGCCGTCTTCACATTACAATGGTCACTTATTCTTTTTAACCCTTAGTGTCGAATTTCTGAAATGGGTCTATCTTAACTAGATACACCATGAAAATTTAGTTCAATTTTAAAAATTAAGGTATCAAAAATAATTAGCATACAACAACACAACAGAAGTAAGTCAAGCTAGCTAGTTGGAGTCAGCATGTGAATCCATTTATTGGGCATGTATAATTATCATAACAATATGCAGAAAACTTACAACTACAACATAGAAGAAAAATGGTAGTTTAATCAATCAAATTACGACACAAATATTTGATCACTAATTGAAATTACATGACATGTTTAAACCTCAAGGAGTATTTTCGGTAATAAAGCACAAACCTGGGGCTCAGGGCTAGAGTTGGTCTGTGTCTGGGTCAAATTAAGTTTCGATATTTCCAACGTATCTGCACAAAGAGCGCCGTACTTTTCCCCTTTCATTACCGGAGCGTACATCACAGAAGACCGAGAATCAATTGACGCCTTGATAACGTTAGTTTTTGACGGAAAAGCTCGCCCAACGGCCGGCAATAAAAGTTGTGACGCCTTAGTTTTTAAGGGAAAAGCTCGCCCTACGGCCGGCAATAAAAGTTGTGACGTATTAGTTTTTAACGGAAAAGCTCGCCCTACGGCCGGCAATGGCAATAAAGAATTGGAGGAGGTACGGAAATCTATAGGCATGATTTGGAACACCGAGTGAGACATTTTTTTGGTTGTTGTGATCAAACCTAAGGGGTGTTTTTGCAGCAATCAGTTTTCAGAAAGAATGAACTTGGTTGTTAAGACTTGCTGGCTGAAGCGATTTGGTTCCTGGTGGGAATTTGATTTGACGCCGTGTCCAAACTCAATGTGATGACCTTTGCTAAAAAGATTTTACATCTAGCTTAATGAATTCACGCTGTAATGCAATTGAACAAATATTTGAAGGCTCAACCGTCACTTATATTTATGCAGATTCTGTAAAATAATATTATTACTATTAAAACAAAAACTTAAATAAATAATTATAGTTGAACCAATAACATATAAGCTTATGTGAATTATCAATCTATTATGATTAACATTCTTGTTAGAAATAGACAAATAATATTAAAAACTTTTATTTTTCTTGCACTAACAAATTATTATTATTTTAGTTAGTTATATTTAAGTAATTCTACTTAGTAAAAATAGAAATATTACTAATTGTATGACCGAGTAATCCAAATAATCTTTTAAAAGATCACAATGTACCTTAGATGCAATATTAAATCTTTGCGAAAAAGATAATAATAATATGTTTCAAACAAATACCACGCTTTAAAAATTCGTCCCAAGAAAAATAACAAACGTTGCCTATGAATTAAGTAACTTAAGTCAAACAATATAATTATTGAATGTGATGTAGTGGCTAAGCAAGCAAAATATAAGCTTACCGACACGTGCATTTTACGCGTGTGACAAAATATGTAAGCACGTGTATGCAATCCCGACCCCATCTTATCCGAAAAGAAGCCTAGAAGGCCCATTTGGGCATGTGAAATCCCGACTCAAATACTTTTAGGATCCGCAATATACTCTTTACTAATGATGACATGTTTATGCTAAGTATTATTGTAAGGCAAATATCTTAAACCACCCCTAAATTTGGTTCAGATTATTAGTATTCTTTCCGAACTATACCCGATTTTAATTACCCCACTCAACTTGGCCTTTTGAGGATTATTACCTCCTAGACGTTGATGTGGCAAAAAGTGTGGGTGCATTCACCTGTCACGTAGATTTTTTCGTCTATGTGGCATTTTTTTTTTTAAAATAAAATATTTTTAACCTTTTTAAGAATATTACTTTTTAAAATAATTTTTTTCAAATAAAATTGATAATAAACTTGGATATAAATACATTATTTAGGCTAAATATTTTTATTTATCCAAAAATAATAAAGTTTTAGTTAATATTTTTTTGAATTTGACCTGAAAATAAAGATTTATACAATTGAAATAAACATTCAAGGCATCTAAAAAGTTATAAAAATGCATAGTTGAAATAAATAGTCAGTGCATCAAAAGAAGAAATAAAAAGAATGTACCGTTGCACTTGTAATTTCTTGCAATTGTACACTCTTTTTATTTCTTCTTTTGACTATGACTATTTATTCAACTTTGTATTTTTACTTTTTTAGGTAAAATCTGTAATAAAAAAAAAGAAGCTAGACCACCGTAATTTAGAGCTATATAAAAAATTATAGCCCAAATAATTAATTTCAAACTACGTATTTTTATAACTTTTTAGATGATTTGACGATCTATTTCAATTGTATAAATCTTTATTTTCAGGTCAAATTCAAAAAAAAATAACTAAAACTTTATTAATTTTTGCCAAATAAAAATATTTAGCCTAAACAATGTAGTTCTATATAACTTTATGTAACGACTCGACCGGTCGTTTTGAGCTTTTGCACCTTGATCGCCAGTTCCCGGGCATGACTTGCCATGTGTAATGCATTATGACTAATGTAGATCCTTGGTTTTGGTTTCAGGAAAATTGGGAATGAATTTGAAAGAACAGTTTCAGTTGAAAGCTTTGAATTTGAAAGGTTTGATCAAGAGTTGACTTATTTGTATATGAGCTCGGATAGGAGTTTTTATAATTCGGTTAGCTTCGTTAGGTGATTTGTGACTTAGGAGCGTGATCGGAAGTGATTTTGAAGGTCCGGTGTAGAAGTAGGCTTGAATTGGCGAAGTTAGTATTTTGGCGAATTCCGATTGATAGGTAAGATTTTGATCCGAGGGTCGGAATGGGATTCCGAGAGTTGTTGTAGCTTCATAGGTAAATTGGGATGTGTGTGCAAAATTTTAGGTCATTCGAAGGTGTTTTGGTTGAATTTTTCATCAAATGCGTATTTCGGAAGTTTTGAAGAAACTTAGGCTTGAATCCGGTGACAATCGATGATTTTAGTTTGTTTGATGTATTTTGATGATTGGAGCAAGCTTGAATGATGTTTTAGGATGGGTTGGCACTTTTGGTTGAGGTCCCGGGGGCCTCAGGTGATTTCGGATGGCCATCGGGATGAATTTGGACTTGTTGCATTTCTGAATGTTATTGGTATCTGGTATTTCCGCATCTGCGGAAAAGGGACCGCAGATGCGGTAAGGTGGTCGTAGGTGTGAATTCTTGGTCATGGGAGGACTTCCGCAGAAGCGGATGGATGCAGCATCCGCAGAAGCGGTCCTGAGCGCAATAGTGTAGTTCCGCAGAAGTGGTAAAGGTATCACAGAAGTGGAAATGAGGACTGGGCAGAAAGGTTTTAAAATAACATTTCATCCGCGAGCTTAGGGTATTTTCCACCATTTTTGAGCAACCTTAAGAGCTTTTGGACGGGAATTGAAGGTGACTTCGACTGGGTACGATTGGAGGTGAGTTCTATGACCTAAATACATGATTTAATGGTAGAATTAACATTGAAATTTGTGGAAATTCATAAAAAGGGGGAAAAGCTAGGGCTTGAAAATTTGGTATTTCAAAGTGGGATTTGATGGGTCATTTGGGTTCGGATTTGGGAGGTTTTTGTATGTATAGAGTCGTGACGAGATAAGGAATTCGATAATATTAAATTTTCTAATTTTCGAGAAGTGGGCCCGGGGCTCGGGTTTTGCAAATTTCATGAATTTTGATATTTTTCGAGTCTTTTCGATTGGGGTATGTTCCCTTAGCCTACGGTAATGTATTCGTTGTGGTTTTGATCAGATTCGACGCGCGAGGAGGTCGATTTGCGAGGCAAGGGCATAGCGAGCTAGGATTTTAGCCTGCTTGAGGTGAGTAATGATTGTAAATGATACCCTGAGGGTTTGAAACCCCGGATTTGCACAACGTGGTGCTATGTTTAGGTAAAACGCGCGTCTTATGACGAGCGCGTGATTATTTACTACTGGGGATTGTGACTTGGTCCGTCCCGTTTGATATTTTACCGCGTATTTAGTTGAGATATGTTTGTTATCAACATGATTTGGGCTTCGTGTCATATTTTGGGCTTCATGCCGACTACTTGAGTCCTTCGTGTATTTTTAACACTCTTTCCTCACTATTTGATATATTACTTGAACTTAGTCCTGTTGATTATATTGTTTTAAAAACTCAGCCACTTTAATTGAATTTTGAGACTTAAATTATTGTTTGGGCTGAACACTACTATTTTATTGATGCCCGAGGGGCTTATGATGTTTCTGGACTGAGTAAGGCTTTCAAGCCTTGAGTGTGATGTGAGGAGGCTTTCAGGCCTCGAGTGTTATGTGAGGAGGCTTTCAGGCCTCGAGTGTTATGTGAGGAGGCTTTCAGGCCTCGAGTGTGATGTGAGAAGGCTTTCAGGCCTTATGTTGATATAGTGTTTGGGCCGTAAGGGGCCCCTCCGGAGTCTGCACACCCACAGTGAGTGCGGGTACCCATGTGATATGATACTGAGCCCGAGGGGCTGATACTATTCTGAGTGACTGATACTGAGCCCGAGGGGCTGATACTGTTCTGAGCGATTGATATTGAGCCCGATGGGCTGGTACTGTTTTGAGATATTTCCCGAGGGGCGAATTTTTATGTGCTCATCTTGCATATTTACTTGCCTTTTTATCTGTTATACTGTGGTAATTGTGCCCGAGGGGCAAATTTTCTGTGCTTATCGGCACTAACTATTTTGAAATTATTTCGTAACTGTTGAAAAGAACATTTTCAATAGAGATTTAAACTGAGCCAAGATATTTCCAAATCTTTCACAGCTTCACTGTTTTTCTCAAGGATTGTACCCTGCTTCTATACAACATGATGGCTTGCTTTACGTGATTTCTTACTGCTGAGTTATTATTTACCTTTATTACTCACTGAGTTGGAGTACTCACTTTACTTTCTGCACCTCGTGTGTAGATAGCAGATACATGTATCTATTCACCTGGTAGCGGGTTTTGGCCGATCAGAGGTAGAGTTATATGAGTTTAGGAGGTGACTGTCAGCGTTCGCAGCACCATGTCTCTCTCTCTTTTGTTCATTATTCTGGTTTTGTATATTTTAAACTTTGTAGTAGATTTATAATCTGATAGATGCTCGTGACTTGTGACACCCTAATTAGGGTTGTATTGGGTTGACTTTTCGCTAATTAATACTATTACGTCATATTTACGTTGCTTATTCATGTTTAACTATTTTGAAAAGACGAGTTGGGTTAGTTGGATGGCCTCGTCTTCACGAGAGGCACCATCAGGACCGGAGTGGGGTTTGGGCCGTGACAAGTTAGTATCAGATCTTAGGTTACTAGGTCTCACGAGTCATGAGCAGGTTTAGTAGAGTCTCGCGAATCGGTACGGAGACGTCTGTATTTATCCTCGAGAGGCTGCAGAACCTTTAGGAATACTTCGCATTCTTGAATTCTTATCGTGCGTCCTTGATTCAGCTTGAAAAGAAACTCTTGAAATTCCTTTCACGCGTTTGTATGCGCGCATGAGCGCTCAATATCAGATGTGCCTTGATGGCTTGTGATTCCCCGATCAAGGGGCGAGAGGTGATCTCTGTGAGTTTGATGTTGGGCCAGTCTGGAGGACTTGAGGCCGGATCTTTGCATATGACTTGAGCACTGAGGTGCTGATTGTGTGATGTAAGTGTTTTGAACTTATATGCTCGGTATTGTCCCTATTAGTAGGAATGGCGGCTGGATAGCTATGTGATGAGTATGTTAGTACTACGGGATGTATCTATGTAACTTGGAAGTGATGAGGAAGGTCTGTGTGATGATAGATGAACTATTGATTTTATGATTTCCATTGTGATTGGATGTGCAGCTCCGAATTGTGGGCGCATGAAGAATTTTTTCGTGTCTCCTAGATGGGAGTGAAGTAAATTTCATGTGAATTATCAATCTATTATGATTAACATTCTTGTTAGAAATAGACAAATAATATTAAAAACTTTTATTTTTCTTGCACTAACAAATTATTATTATTTTACTTAGTTATATTTAAGTAATTCTACTTAGTAAAAATAGAAATATTACTAATTGTATGACCGAGTAATCCAAATAATCTTTTAAAAGATCACAATGTACATTAGATGCAATATTAAATCTTTACGAAAAAGATAATAATAAATAAAAATTTGTTTCAAACAAATACCACGCTTTAAAAGTTCGTCCCAAGAAAAATAACAAATGTTGCCTATAAATTAAGTAATTTAAGTCAAACAATATAATTTTTGAATGTGATGTAGTATCTAAACAGACAAAATATAAGCTTATCAACAAATGCATTTTACGCGTGTGACAAAATATGTAAGCATGTTTATGCAATCCCGACCCCATCTTATCCGAACAGAAGCCTAGAAGGCTCATTTGGGCATGTGAAATCCCGACCCAAATACTTTTAGGATCCGCAATATACTCTTTACTAATGATGACATGTTTATACCAAGTATTATTGTAATATCACCTTATTCTTGCTGATATGTCCTAACAAAGAAATAGTGCAGTTGAAGAATATCAGAATCATCAAATCTGGTTTCTTAGGTTATATACTTATTTTTACACCATTCGAGCATTAACCATATCATAGTAGATTACTTATAAATTTTTTCGGCATATCAGATCAAGCTTTGTTTACCTCGAAAGTACGAGTAACAATTAAATTTAATTGTGATTTTAAAAATACGTGATTCGGTTTAATATCAATTAATAATCAAGAAATATGAAGTATAGATGAAGAAAATAAGACCAAACCAGTAGATAGGTCAGTTTCGACCTCGAGCCCAGTGACCTCGAGGCACGCTTAAGCAATAAAGTGAGAATAATAAAGCTAAAGGACAATTCTGATGAACAGTGAATGAAAGATTAAGATAGTATATTCTTTGCCAATGATTAGATGATGTTTACAAATAATTGGGGTCCCCTTTATATATGAGGGGAGCCCTAAATAAGGTACATTTCCATTTACAGTAAAGAATCTTATTGGGACAGCTGTATAACCGCCTGGTACGGATTTGTACTAATTCGTACAAATCTATTCCGGAATTTACGCCATGATCTTGGGGATGTGGCGCAATCTTGTCCTTCTGTAACAAACTCACAACGGCACTGTCTCAGAGCCGGTTGTAATTGACTCTGATGTTCCTTGCGCATTTCGATCCTCGGACATTGCATTCTGTCTTAGAGCTTGAGTCTAATCCATCGAGCACGGACTCGACCTTAACTGAACTTGGGCATGAAGCGACCCTCGAGCCCGGTCAATCGGGCATATCTGACTTCGATCATATACAGATAGTCCCCACGTTTCTTAGAATAAAATGATATGAAACGATTTGATTCTCAACCCTTCGCAACTTGATCACGGTGTCAATCTCGTGATGTCAGCGACTGAAGTGATTGAAAGGTTGTATCTACATAGTTTCCAAGTTTATTAATTAGAGGCGGCTGGCGATCGACTATTTGGCTTCTCCAATACGCTTAGGTGACATCTATAAATAAGCCAACTTTACAATTTTGCAAACTTTACTTATCAAATCGTTTTCAAAATCTCATTAGCTCCTTCTACTTCCTGAGTTCACCCTTCTCTTAATATGTTCTTACTTCATCATCAACTTTTTCTCTCCTTTTGAATATCTATACCATAATGGCTAAAACATCTAAAATTGTTCCCCTAAAAGAAAAAGCCTCTTCGTCATCACGACCGACCAAAAGTAAAACGATGGTGCCACCTCATATCGAGGAGTGTATTCCCCCGCCGTGCGAAATAACATCTAATTTCAAGATTGATAAACTTGCATCTACACCAGGCCGATGTGAGCCCATGTCCCAATACATCTGCTTGATACCCGGAAGTGAGCTAGAGTAGGTGAAAAAGGAGTGCAAATGGGATAACAAAGATGTGGTGATCCCTTTCCCTAAAGAGAACATCACCACTCATAAGGCAGGGTACTTAAGCGTGTATACCTACCCATTCACACTGGGTCCTGCAGATCCACCTCTGGGTTCCATAGATCTAGTTATTCTTGATTTTTGCCAACAATATCATGTGACGCTTGGCCATATCTATCCTTCATTCCGCGCATCGTCAATCTTATCAGATACTTCTCGAGCTAGGTCGAGGGGATGCCTTTTACCCTCGACCACCTGATCAGGCTATACAACTCTCGTCTTTATTGAGGTGGCTTGATAAAGCTGCAATGCTAGTCCACGAAATCTCTCTTCTCTAACATCGATGAGGACAAGGACCGGGTGGATAAGCCATTTTATCTTAATCAAGACTTCCGACATGATTCCTGCTGCGAGGATACCATTCCCCAAGGAATAGAACATGAAACGTAAGTACAGGATCATCGATAGTGGCTTTATATTCCATTTTCCCTACTCTTTCACGACCTAATTCTTTTCCGACGGTGTAGCTGTTACTTGGTTTCCCGGTGTGTCCCGGACCTCTAGGGTTGGGTTTGAAAATTGGCCTCTACTTCTTCATACGCAGAGTGCAACTGGCGTGACCTGGCCAAAGGTCGATGGGGGACTAAAAACCATGGTGAGTTTTTCTGTTTGCATACTTACGTTTCTTTAGCGAGATATTTACTTTATCTTCATGCAGGCCTCGGAGACGTCGTTGCTATACGGCCGCCCCGCTCGGTGAAGAAGAGATCCCAAAGCCTTCAAAGGAAAATAAAAGAAAGAGGGTTCGTCTGTAAATTCCCCAAAGCCAAAGAAAAGAAACGCTCGAAAGCCTAAGGCCGATACAGTAGTCCTATCTCCAGAAATGGCCCAACGTCTTCGGGATCAGGGATGAAGAGGGAGAAGAAGACGACTGCCTGTTGGTAGCTCGGAAAAGAGGGATCACTAACACTCTAAAAGTTGTTGAACCGATGGTGGCAGAAGCGGTTCAATCTCGAACCGAAGAAATTTTGGAGGTGAGCTCGAGCAAAGTGCCCGAGCTATCAGTTGGAAAAGGTGTGCCTCGTCCCGGGGGACACTTGGTGGATAAGCTCGAAGAGCCTAACTCCGAGGCCCTTCAAAGACAGGATAATATCCCAAGTGAATCACTTGGGGTAATCAATATATATGACTCGTCGCAGGGCCTGGTGTTCTCTGAAGGACAATTCCGAGATGCCCAAGACATGAGGACTCCTGATGTGGGAACGACCCATGAAGGGAGTGATATTTTTCAAGAGTACCTCGCGGGGATCGAAGAGGCCGAAAATCTTCTCAAACAAGTAAGTTTCGTTTTTATAACTATGCTTCGGTAACTTTCACCTTTCTAAGCCTAACTCATTTTCTTTGTGAGAAGGCCGTGTTGCTTCACCGATGAGCATTTGCCAAATCTCGAGCTGAGCTTGCTCGATGCGAAGCCGAACTCAAAAGGCTTGTGGAAGAGAGGGACAACCTTAAGATCATCTACGTTAAAAAGAAGGGGAGATCAGTGATCTCCCAGCCGAGTTGGTGAAGGCTCGTCAAAAATAGACTGAGTTTATCAAAAAGGTAACATAGCCTTTGAAAGTCTTGTTATGCGTTTACTCGATTTGGCAACTAACATTTTAACTTTGCAGGTCTAGTAGAAGGGCGAGCTGGTGGTGCAACTTCGAGAGGAGCTCAACATGAAAGAGGTTGAGACCCTAGGGTGGAGACAACACATAGATTGTCTCGCCTCGGATAAAGATACACTTCGGGAGCAGTTGACTTCGATTGAACGCTAGCTTCAAAGTGTAAGGGAGGAAAGCCTGGCTTGAAGCCGCAAAATAGAGGAGCTCGGAGCTAAATCTACCGCTGAGCTTACAAAGGCCAAATCTAATGCAGAGGCATTTGTGTCTTCGTATCGAGCTGACGCCAAAGCCGTTAACACTCAGGCAAAGGAGATCTCCACTACGGCCAAAGTTAAGTTATCATGTGCTCTTGCCATTCCAGGCGGCAGTCCTGGAGAGAAACCCTCGAGAAGGTGCAGGCTCGTAGCTTCGACCTCTCAGCCAACATTGAAAAAGCAAAGACTTTGGAGGAAGAATATGTTCGCTTTGCTCTCTGATGACGGGGATTCGACTAGTGGCTTCGAGAGCGGAGGAGATGAAGATGAAGTCCTCGAGGAGGAGGTTCCCGAAGACGTGGCTTCCGAATATGAAGCTCCCGAGGATGTGGCCTCGAAGTAGATTTAAGTTCCTTTATTATTATTTTTTTATGTTTTGTGCAAGGGCCCTTCGTGGGCATTGTAAATATATTTTGCAAACGTCTCTTATAAATATAAGGAACCTCTTTGCTTCATCTTAGATTTGTGTTGAATTCTATTTCATCTTTATTTGTGAAAATTTTGGTTGTATAAGTATAATGATCAGTCTGAATATTGGTTTAGAATCAAAACATAATAAATCCTTAGGTTTTTTATTGATCAATATAATACCTCTTAAGGTTTTTGTTAATCCTCAAGCTAAGCTTAAATTGATTTGATGCGAGCTCGGGATGTCAGGACCTTTGAGTCCGAGTCGAGCGAGAGCAAAGTCTCGAACCCTATATATTTTGCCCCTAGACTCTTTTATATCGGCACTTAGGCTATTTTAGGTCAGCCCTTAGGTTCTTTATGTTGGGCCAATTCGGCCTCTAAAGCGGCTATAAATTTTCCCTTTTTTCAGCTTAAAGACTTAGTGAAATATTTCTATGCCTTAGCATGTGTTTTTTGTACCCATTGGGTTTTTCGAAGGTTCTACCGATCGGAACCCCATTAGCAGTTTGTTTGCATAACGATAACCGAATACCTCTTGAGGTTTTTTCAAAGGTTGATGTTTATCGAAGCCTTTAAATTATTTGAGGGCTGATTTTATCGGAGCCCCTTTATTATTTGCTTTTGTCGAGGGTAGCCTGATTTAACCGGTTTTTCAAAGTGTTTGAAGGCCTGTAATTTATGGTGGAAATTGGACGTTTTCGAGCCACATTATTTCGGTCGTAGCCTTTATATGGCCGTAGTCTTTAATATGGCTGTAGCCTTTGGGTATGTCTCTTGTACTTGTTTACCGATAACCTTTCAAACTTTTTCGAAGTGTTAGTCCCTGAGTATAATGGCCTTGGACTTTATATCGAGGGCGTGTCTCTTTGAGGTCTTATGAGTTTGAGTTTTTGATGACTCGGATGTGTTGACTGTCGATGTCAATCCTTGAGTATTCAGGGTGTATTGGCCCTTGTGTCGTTTCTCGTAGAATTATAAGTGTAGAGCTCGTATAATAGTAGACTTCTTTTTGAGACACAAAGTGTTTTGATATAGAAAAAATGCTTCTTTGAATAATGCGTACATGTCGTCGGGTCTCAGCTATACTATATGGAAACAGTTCATCTTACTATTTGACCCATTACAAAGTTCTCATATCGAGACCCTCTTTGGCATGAAGTATTTTCCTCGAAAATATGTCCTCTAAGGGTGATGCCCCCCAGTATTCGAGGTTGATTAAAAAGAAGCCTTGGATACTGTTGAGTTCTCCTTAGGTAGCACATAGTTGTTGCCTCATTAAAAACCTCGCCGGTAACACCCATTTGGGAGAAAATCCGATCTAACGGAAAAAGAGTGCAACGCATGCTTTAGAACCTAAGGCCTCCGTGTAAAAAGGTGCCTTCGATAGCTTCGATCGAATACCTATAGTGGGTTAGTTTCAAATTTAAATGGACAAAAGAGAAAATCATACCTTAGCAATAGTATCGTTTGAGTAATGATACGTTCCAATTGTTTGGCAGTTGTTCACCTTCCATCGTGCTAAGTTTGTAAGATCCTTTACCGACAACTCCGAGGACTTGATACAGTCCTTCCCAATTGGGGCCTAGTTTCCTTTCATTCGGGTCTCGAGTATTGAGGGTGAATTTTTGTAGAACTAAGTCCCCGACTCCAAAGTGTTGAAGGTTGGTCCTTCTATTGTAGTATCTCTCGATTCTTTGCTTTTGCGCGGCCATCCAAACAAGTGTTGCCTCTCGTTTTTCATCTAATAGCTCGAGGATAGTATTCATAGCCTCGTTATTTGACTCCTCCGATGGATGTCGAAACCTTGCGTTGGGTTCTCCGACCTCAACAGGGATAAGGGCCTCTGGGCCATAAAATAAAGAGAACGGAGTAGCCCCTGTTCTAGACTTCGATGTTGTTCGATATACCCAAAGAACCTGGGGTAGAACTTCTCTCCATTTTCCCTTTGCATCGTCCAACCTTTTCTTCATGTTTTGAATGATAGTTTTGTTTGTTGATTCGACCTGTCCATTTCCAGTTGGGTTATACGGTGTTGATAAGATCCTCTTTATTTTATGTGTTTTGAGGAACTTTATCAACTTGATGCCGATGAATTGTTTTCCATTGTCACATACAATCTCGGCAGGCATCCCGAACCATTATATGATGTGGTCCCAAATGAAATCAATAACTTCCTTTTCTCTGACCTTCTCGAAGGCCTGTGCTTCCACCCATTTAGAAAAGTAACCAGTCATAAACAAAATAAATTTAGCTTTACCTGGGGCCATTGGTAGGGGGGCCCATCCCCCATTTCATGAAAGGCCACCGGGATATAACCGAGTGGAGCTGTTCTCTGGGCTGATGGATCATCGGTGAAAACCGGCACTTATCACATTTTTTGACAAACTCCTTAGTATCTTTTTTTATGTTGTCCCAGTAATACCCTGCTCTAATAATTTTGCAAATTAAAGACTCGGTGCCAGAGTGGTTCCCACAAGTACCTTCGCGGATTTCTCGTAAAACATAATCGGTGTCTCTTGGCCCCAAACATACCGCCAATGTTCCGTCGAACATTTTCTTATACAATGTTCCATATTCATCTAACGCGAAGCTAGCAGCCTTGGTTCGTAAGGCCCTCGATTCTTTGTGATTCGATGAGAGTTTTCCATTCTTCAAATAATCGATATACTTATTCCTCCAATTCCAAGTCAAACATGTAGAATTTATCTCGGGATGACATTCCTCGACCATAAATCTCAATAACCGAAGGACAGTCCCCGGGACAATGTCATCTTCTTCGACCGGTGATCCCAGATTTGCAAGCGCATCGACCTCACTATTTTGCTCTCAAAGCACATGATCCAGGGTCCATTCCTTGAAGCGGTGCAACATCACCTGTAGTTTGTCTAAGTACCTCTGCATTCTATCTTCTCGAACCTCGAAATTCTTGTTTACTTGGTTCACCACCAATAGGGAGTCGCATTTGGCTTCGATGACCTCTGCCCCTAAGCTCTTAGCTAGCTCAAGACCTGCAATCATGACCTCGTACTCAGCCTCATTGTTAGTCAATCTTGAAGTTTTGATAGACTGTCCAATAGTACTACCTATTCGTGGCTTCAAAACAATGCCGAGTTCGGACCCTTTCACATTCGAGGCATCATCCGTTAAAAGGGTTCATACCCCCGATGATGTACCTAATACCAACAGAAGTTCTTTTTTTACTTCGGGTACGAGGGTCGGTATAAAATCGTCCACGAAGTCATCTAGGATTTGAGACTTGATAGTCGTTCGGGGTTGATATTCGATATCGTACCCACTAAGTTCGACGGCCCATTTGGCACATCGGCCTAATAATTCGGGATTATGCAAAATATTTTGAAGGGGGTAAGTGGTTAATACACATATGGGATGACATTGAAAATTTGGCTTTAGCTTCCTAGATTCGCTTATTAATGCAAGTGCTAACTTTTCTAAGTGAGGGTACCTAGTTTCAACATCTCCTAGAGTTCGGCTTACATAATAAACAGGGAATTACGTACCTTGCTCTTCTTGAACTAGTACCCCACTTACTGCTATCTTGGACACTGCCAAATATAAGTAAAGCTTTTCATCTACCTTTGGGGGTAAAGCAAAGGCGGGCTCGATAAGTATCGCTTCAATTCTTCTAAGGCTTGCTGGCATTCCGGGGTCCATGCAAAATCCTTTTCTTTTTGAGCAAAAAAAGAACCTATGACTTCGATTAGATGACCTCGAAATGAACCGGCCCAAGGAGGCTATTCGACATGTTAGCCTTTGCACGGCCTTCACACTATCCAATACTATGATATCCTCGATGACCTTGATTTTGTCGGGGTTAATTTCGATGCCTCGATTCGATACCATGAATCGAGGAACTTACCTGAGCCGACTCCAAAGGCACATTTTTTTGGGTTAAGCTTAATGTTGTACTTCCTCAAGATTTCGAATGCTTCTTGCAAATGAGTTAAATGGTCCTCAGCGCGCAGGGACTTAACCAACATATCATCAATGTAAACTTCCATTATTTTACCTATTTGTTCTTCGAACATTTTGTTAATTAGGCGTTGGTTTGTAGCTCCTGCATTTTTTAGCCTGAAGGGCATTACTTTTGTAACAATAAGTTCCAAACATAGTGATAAACGAGGTCTTTTCCTGATCCTCCGGGTCCATCTAAATTTGATTGTACCCGGAGTAGGCATCGAGAAAAGTTAGAATCTCGTGGCCAGCCGTGGCATCGATCATACGATCGATGTTAGGCAGTGGAAAAGAGTCTTTAGGGCATGCTTTATTCAAATCCTTATATTACGCACATTCTAAGCTTGTTTCCTTTTTAGGAACTACAACTATGTTGGCTAACCATTCAGGATATTTTACCTCCTGAATAGACCCTATTTTAAGAATTTTGGTTACCTCGTCCCTTATGAACGTGTGCTTTACCTCGGACTGGGGCCTCCTTTTTTTCTTGACCGGTTTTAACCTGGGGTCGAGGCTTAGCCGGTGTGTAGTTATTTCCGGAAGAATCCTTGGCATATCTAAATGGAAATCCATATTATCAATAAGAAATTGAGTGAGTTTTCCCCTGAGTTCAGGGGTTAATCCCGTTCCCAAGTATACCTTTCTCTAGGACATGTATTCAATCAGTATGACCTACTCCAGTTCCTCGATCATTGACTTGGTTGCATCGGACTCTTCAGGAACGACGAAAGTTTGAGGAGTAGGAAATCCTCTTCTTCGTCTTCGATTACCTGTTGCTCTAATTCCGTCGAGGCTGGAGGCAGTGATTGCTATTTAGTTGCTTGCTTATGTTTGGTGTTCAACTTTTCTGAGGTCGAAGGCTCTAATACCGGCATTACTTCATCGATTGAAAATATCTCATTTGCAGCGTGATGCTCTCCGTAAATTGTTTTCGATCCATCCTCTGTTGGGAACTTCATCATCTGATGAAGAGTTGAAGGTATTGCCCTCATGTCGTGTATCCATGGTCTCCCGAGGAGTGCATTATACCTCATGTCGCCTTCGATGACATGGAATTTTGTATCATGTATGGTCCCGCCTACGTTCACTGGTAAGATGATCTCCCTCTCTGTTGTTTCACTTGCTATATTGAAGCCATTTAGGACCTGGGATGCAGGTATAATCTGATCTTGTAGGCCGAGCTGCACTATGACCCTCGATATGATATGTATGCTGAGCTACCTAGATGCACTAGAACACGTTTAACTTGAATTTAACTTAAAAGAATAGAAATTACCAGGGCGTCATTGTGCGGCTAAGATATGCCTTCTACTTTTTGTCATAGAATGATAGGGCGTCCTCGGGCACGTAGCCCCGAGTCCATTTTTCTCTGGTGATCGACACTTTGGTGCTTTTGAATACAGGTCTTTGTGGGACATCGATGATTGCGTCCTACTCCGCACTACTAATTAAGTAGCAAGAGAGGGTCGGAGCAGCTTTTACCCGATTTAGGGTCGGGATCGATATCCACAGAGAGCTAGAATTTGGAATCGAGTATCTATCTAGTTTAGGATTGCGTATGTGTTCTTAATTACACTTCTATTCATTTTTGGTGTTTTTGTTTACTTCTACTATTATCAAACTACAAATGGCAATTGTAATTAAATTATGCTAAGAATTATAATGCTACGAGTTGTTCAAATAGGTTTAAAAGTCACTAGGGTAGTGACTTATGCCTAGGTGGTCAATTGATGTGTACTTGAGTCTAAGGCATATTTGACATATTTGGGGAGTATGATATAACCATTGCACTAATTTATCCACTCTACACCTCTCGGTGGTTCAAGTAATTTTGCCCAATTGACTTTCTCAAGACCAATTGGGTATGCAAATTTGCACAAGCAACTAGGGTTCAAGTCGGGTGTTACTCTCTCGAGGTTTAACCCTTTTAATTGGGGCTATCAATCTCTTGAATACGCCCCAATTCCTTGTTGGGCCAATTTCGGAGACTTAGGCTCTCTTTCTCAAGAAGAGCTCAAGTCAACTCAACACAAACTAGTGTTTGCAACCACTAATTCAGCAATTAACCATGAACTTGGCCCAAATAACAAACACCCATAGTCAATTTAACCCTAAAATACAAGACCCATCAATTATCCATACTAGGGTTGAGCCACTACCCTAACTAATGGGTCTAGCTACTCATAATTGAAGAAGAAAAACAAGAAATAGATGAAGATAAACTCATATTAATTAATCACTAAGTTAAACACAAAGATTTAATGATTAAAAGTTGCTAAAATTACCCAAAAAGCGACCCCATGAGTGTAGCTGCTTAATTACAATATTTGATGCCCTAAAAACGGAAAAGAAACTATTTATACTGGGTTGAAAATTTTGGACAAAAATGCCCCTACGGGGTTAATGCGGACCGCACAAAATGGTGTGCGACCATACTGGGGCTTTGAGCTTGAAGATCTGGCTCTCTTAACTTGGACACCACGGACCACACAGAATGGACTGCATCCGCGAAGGCTTCTAGTGCGATCCACACAAAAATGGATTGCGGACCACATTGGCTTGAAATCTCTAACTTGACACTTCTCTAATTCTCAGCACTGCGGACCGCACAAAATGGTAGTGCGGCCGCATTACCTTCAGTGCGGACCGCACAAAACCTAGTGCGGTCGCACTGCCTCTTAGCCTGGAAATCATGCTCTCTAAATCTCCTAGTGCGGACCGCACAAAGTGGTGTGCGGCCGCACTGGGCCTGTTTTGCCTGATCTTGTCTTGTCTTTGGCACTTGTGCAAGTTTCACTCCTTTTGAGCTGATCTTTGACATTTTTCCACTTTGTTGATCAAACCTGCAATCAAGCACAACTTGTGAGACTTTCGGGACTATTTTGTATGAATTTATAATCAAAGCATAAGTAAGAAGGAGTGTAAAATGCGTCAAAATCCCTAGTTATCAACTCTCCCAAACTTAAGCTTTTGCTTGTCCTCAAGCAAACAAAATAAGACCCACCCCTTAAGAGAAAATCCAAAAATATTTCAGTTGACCTAAAGCAACATCAACTAGCATCAATTGGGACTAACAATCGCCCTCAATACAAATGAATCATTAACAACATTTACTCATTGAAACACCATGGATTAAGTGTGACACAAGAGCATCAAGGGTTGACTCAACTCATCAAAGAACTCTTTCAATTACTTTGGTCATTATGGAACCGAAACTCACGCATCCTTAACTCTCCCTAAGCAAACCTCACCTTTAGAATTAGTGGCACGCAAAATGAGGTAACGGAAAATTCACTCATCTCTCTCAAGAAAAAGTCACAAGTCCGGCTCTAAGTACCATATGCTTGCCCCTTATGTGAGTATCCACTAATGTAAGCTTCATTCAACTCAAGATCATATAGGGCTTTTGTGGAGACATTGGAAAGGCTTTTGGTTTAGGGTAGGAAAAGTTTTGGTCTAAGTGAGTTCCATCTTCCCTTAAGCACTTCTTTTGATTCATTTGGCCTCCATTCATTTGACTTTTTGAGTCATTTTCACTTCTTTCTAAGGGGTTAGAGAGACACATTGTCACTCTTTCTTATGCAATTCAAACATTTTCTCCTTTTTCAACTTTCCACACCTTTCATTCTTTGCTTTTCTTTGAATCCCTTTTTATTTTATTTTTTGTTTTCACATTGAACTTTCTTTTTGTCTTTTTGTTTTTATTTCTTTTTCATTTCCTTTCCTTTTCTTCATTTTTGTGCCTTTTTACCGCTTTTTTGCAATCCTCATCTCTCCCCCCAAGAGAGGGTATCTTTTAGAACAGGTATAGGCTTGTATCATGGTTCTTGAAGGAAAAAGGTCTAAGGCTCAAAAGGGTTGAATAGGGACCTTATCGTTGGTAGGTTATGGAAATGTTCAAGCTATCATTTGGACCAAGGAGAGCCTATAATCATATCTCAAGTCAAAATTCACTTAGTATTTTGCCTCAACAAATATTCAGGGCAAGTTCTAGAACAATGGCTCGGGACATGGACTTGATATACGATTACTTACCACACAAGCTATGGGATTGCTAAAGACACAGAGTCGGGGGCCCACAACGACCTTAGATAAGATTTAAGTTCACAATGGTCCCGAAAACCCACTTGATGATTATCGGCCAACACAAGAGTCTCAAGGTCATGACTTTTACCATCTTAAACACAATAAATTATTTTTGACCATAAGATCAAAGGCAAATGTGCTAGGCCCAAGTGAAGCTTTGATTGAGGTACCCTTACCTATTTACTACTAAAAACAAAAAAAGAAAAACGTACTCAAACCCTTAAGAAGGTTGTCACGCCATCCATCATTGGGAAGAGCCACCTGATTCACACAACACTCCACCTTTGGAAAGAACCGTGGAACTAAGAAAAACAAAGGCTTATTGCAAACATTGAAAACAAGAAGCTACGAATCACAAATAAGAAGCTAAGAACGAATTTTTTTGCGGAAAGTAGAATGAATATATACAAGAGGGGATTTGAATATACAAAAGATAGGCTGAATATGTACAATGTAATATAACTTTATATATAGACCCAAAGTAAAATAAAAGTGCGATAAATGTAACGAAATATCAAAATTATATACAGACAAGATGAATAATCAACAAAGCATAAAAGTTGTTAAATATATATATAATCATCCAAAATGTAGGGCCTGCCCCCTCAAATGAAAGATGACATTGTCCCCAATGCCAACTAGTCAAAATAAAGCACCAAAAAGAGAAAAGGATATAGAAAACTCCCTATGACCTATCTGTCTGCATAGGCTCATATGTGGTCCCTGGGTCCTCTTTGTTCTCGGTAACCTCATACTAGCTCCCCATGGCCGGTTGATCAGCTACTAGGACCTGGGCCTGGACTTGGACATGCTCTGGAGCTGGTTCACTCTATGGCTGACTCGAGGAGGTCTCCTGTGGGTCTGCTAGCTGGATGACTGCATCACCAGCTCTAGGAATCATCCTCCTCCTCTTGGGAGGCCTCTGAGAATGCTTTGGCTATGGATCAATTGCTGGTACTGGGTCCTAGAGCAGTAAATCTAAAGGCAACTGATATGCCTTAAGTCTGTCAACATCCACTCTCAACTCTTTCACAGACTCCTTGGAAGCCCGTGTCTTGCTCAACTTCTTGTGATCCTTAGAAAGCTCATTGAGAGACTTGTTGTGTGAATCAACTACCTTTGTGAGCTCCTACTGAGTGTCGAGGATTTTTTTCTGGTTGTCTAAAATCTCCTTGAGAGCATCCTCTATCGACTGGGGAACATATGGGGCTGGAGGTGCCGACTGAGCCTCTACAGAGGTAGTCAAGATAGACAACTTGGATGATGTTGTGTTCATCTAGTTGTTGATATTGGTAAGAGCCTGGCTTAGTCGGTGGGCAGTAATAGGATGGGCCCAGGAAGATGGGATCTCCGGGCCTACTGAGGTGGATAGATCAGCAGGAATGGCTGTGGATGTGGATGGACCGGGAGGGATATTTGTGGAGGTGGAGGTTGGCTAAGCAGGAGACACTACCACAACTGGCTCTTCAGACTGGCCAATTGAAGCAGTAGCTGTACCTTTGAAGTTATTGCTTTGGGGTTATCATCCCTCTTCATGCTGTACTAGGAAAAAAGGGGCATTCGCCTTGACTTTGACGTCAAAGGGCTTCTTGTCCACCTTAAAATCCTGGAAGTACATAGTGAGGGTATTGGGGAATGAATAGTTTCTGTCATGCTCGGTACCCACAATTGATATAATCCTAGACATCACATTCCCCACATTGATTGGGTACCCCTCCATGATCAAAGCCACAAAAACAGCCCGGTGAAGAGGAAAGGTGTTTTCGTGAGTCGTGGGGTCCAACCTACTACATACAAATGTCTCCAACCCTCGTGCCTCAAAGTTTAAACTTCGTTGCAAAATCTTGACTCCAGCAGTCAACCAGTAGGGGGTGGTACTTAGGATTTCCAAGTACTATGCTAGCCAGGGACGAACCTCCTCACCCATTTACAACTTTGCCATGTAAAGGGTCTTATCCTCCTTATTAAAGCCAAGGTATTCATTTAATGACTTTCCGTCAAATAACACTTTTAGATTCCGAACCTTGGTCACTTTGGAGCCCTTTTTGATGTAGGCTACATTACTGTAAAATTCTTTTACCATGTGTTCGTTGGCATCCATACACTCATCTAGAAAATGGTCCCAGCCCACTCTTGTCCTAAACTGCCTACTCACGTTGGGATAATGAGGTAGCAGATCTCTATCGAATAAAACTCCACTCCGGGATTAACTTTCTCATCGGCCACCATTCCCGAAATTTATGCTACGCCACCTCACTAACAAATTTATCTTGCCAAACCTCCAACTTTCTGGTTCTAGAAATGCCCCCCACCTGAGGCTCACCTCCTTCTACTACTTCCTCCTCACCTCCTACTGTATCCTCTCTGGATAATGAAGCTTTGGGAGAGGTGGAGTATTCCCCACTAACTGCTGATCCCCCAGATAACTCAAAAATAACATTTGTTGGTGCTTGGGCAGTATGTGATGGTGGAGGAGTGTCTGTTAGTCTATGCCTCTCCGACCAGTCAGGGATTTGAGTTGGTACTGAATCGGATAAAATCTCCCGGGAAGGCTCGTACTCACTCCCCGACTAATCACAGGCCCTGTCAACTACTTTTAATAGCTTTCTTGTTCTTTTTATATTTTTTCCAGACTTGGGGAGTGAGTTTGATCATTTTCTACTTCCCTCTCTGGGAAGATTCACCTTTGCTTGGTTGTTTAGATCCTTTGCCACATTGTTTTACCATTGTATGCAATCACAATCAATTGAACTTGTTAGTATCAGTATCATCAGTTAAGCACAGAGTTACAGAATCAGAACAAAAAATGTTGCAGACATGTTGCAGATTCACCTACTGCATACAAAATGGTGTGCGGCCGCACTTGGGTCAGTGCGGACCGCAACAAATGGACATGCGGTCTGTATAGGGGTGGGGTTCAGAATACCCAGCCTTTGTATCTTGATAGTGTGGACCGCACAAAATGGTAGTGCGACCGCAAAGGGGCCAGTACAGTCCGCACAAAATGTAGTGCGGCTGCACTGCCCATAGTTTAGCTTCCCAGAAGTTCATCAGTGCGGTCCACACAAAATTGAGTACGAGAAGTGGCATTTTCCCCAATTTAATACGAGATTTGTATCTTCACAACGGGCAAAAAATCTATCCAGATTTCCCAAACACTCTTTAAATGAATCACCAACCACACTAAAATATCCATAAAGACCTCCAAAATATCTTCCACCATATCGGTGAAGATAGCCATCATGCATCGTTGGAATGTCGTCAAGGCATTACACAACCCGAACGACATCCGAGAGAAAGCAAATGTGTCATATGGACAAGTCAATGTGGTCTTCTCTTGATTCTCTGGAGCGATTAAGATTTGATTATATCCTGAATATCCATCCAAAACGAAATAAAAGGCACGCCCCGCAAGGCGATCAAGCATCTGGTCCAGGAATGGCAATGGGAAGTGATCCTTGCGGGTCACCTTGTTCAGTGTCCGGTAGTCCATGCATACCCTCAATCAGGTAACTATCCGAGTGGGAATAAGTTCATTGTTTTCATTTGTCACCACAGTCATCCCACCCTTCTTCGGCACACATTGCATAGGAGAAGTCCATGAGCTATCGGAAATAGGGTACACAATCCTGGCATCTAACCACTTTATCACTTTTTTCTTCAGCACTTCTTGCATTGCTTTGTTCAACCTCCTTTGATGTTCCAAGGAGGGTTTTGCATCATCCTCCAAAATGATCTTGTACATACAGAATACGGGGCTTATTCCCCCAATGTCGGCCAAGGTCCATCCAATTGCCTTCTTCCTCTTTTTGAGCAACGCCAAAGTGGCGTCTACCTGCAAGTTAGTAAGACACGAGGAAAGAATAATTGGTAAAGTATAACTAGGGCCTAAGAACTCATACCTGAGGTGTGGAGGTAATGGCTTCAACTCCAACACCGGAGGTTCCTCAATTGAAGGCTTTGTTGCAGAAGTCTTTCTATTTTCAAGGTCCAAGGATATCTTCCTAGGCTCATAAGAATAAGATCCCATTCCATGCAAAGCATTCACGCACTCCACTCGGCCCTCATCATTGTTGACATCAAGACAACACAGCCTCCAACGGGTCCTCCACAATAATCATAGTGCTTGTATCATCAATTATCACAGCCGTGACTAGATCCACAAATGAGAACACTTCGGTACAATTGGGATGCTTCATTGACTTGCACACATGGAATACTACCTTTTCATCACCCACCCAAAAAGTGAGTTCCCCTGCTTCCACATCAACTAGATCCTTCCACGTAGCAAGGAAAGGTCTCCGCAATATGATCGGGACTTCATAGTCCACCTCGCAATCCAATATCACAAAATACGTTGGCAAGATAAATTTGTCCACCCGGACAAGCACATCATCAACAATACCCAAAGGTCATTTCATTGATCTATCCGCCATTTGCAATCTCATGGAAGTTGGTCTAGGTGGCCCAATACCCAACGCCTTGAAAACTAAGTAGGGCATTAAGTTGATACTTGCCCCTAGATCACATAAAGCCTTAGCAAAGTCCGCACTACCAATAGTGCAAGGGATAGTGAAAGCACTGAGATCCTCCAACTTTGGAGCCATTGAATGTACTATAGCACTAACTTGGTGGGTCATCTTGATAGTTTCACAGTCCATAGATCTCTTCTTTGTCACTAAATCTTTCGTGAATTTGGCATAGCCAGACATTTTCTCCAAAGCCTCCACCAAAGGCACATTGATGGATAAGCTCTTCATCATGTCAATGAAATTTTTGAACCGATTCTCACATTTTTGCTTGGATAGCCTTTGAGGATAAGGTGTAGGTGGTCTAGGCAAGGGTGCCTTGACTTTTGGCACAACCGGTTCCGGCATGTCAATTACGTGTTCCCTAGACGGGTTAACATCATTTTGTGTTTCCACCTCGGCATCTTGAATATCAATCCTCACATGTTCATTCATATTTTCATCAACCACATTCTAAACCACCAAAGGAACTTCATCTTCTTGCAACTCAACTTCATCACCCAAAACTTGCTTTTGTTTGGAGGCATTCACATCACCACCTCGTCCACTCCTAGTGGTTACTGCCATAACATGAATGTTCTCGCCCATCGGGTTTACTATCGTATCACTTGGTAGAAAACCCTTAGGGCGTGTATTCAAGGATTGCGAGATTTGACCTAGTGGCACCTCCAAATTTCTAATGGAAGTATTGTGAGAAGACAATTGAGCATCCGAATCTGCATTCTTATTCATCATTTGTTCGAACATCATTTCAATTCTACCCATATCATTGCTAGAAGAACTAGGACATTGGGAAGGAAAAGGTGGTGGATTTCTTGGTTGTTCGACATTGGGGGCCTTTGAAAACCTTGCCCCTGATTTCCTTGGTTATTGTTCCACCCACCTTGGTTGCTGTTGTTTCCACCCCAATTGTTGTTGTTGCCCCAGTTTCCTTGATCACTCCGATTGTTGTTTTGATTTCCCCAATTTGGATTTTGGTTATTGTTTCCCCAATTGTTGTTCCCTTCTTGATTATTGTTTTCCCAATTGTTATTACCTTGTTGTTGATTACCCCAGATGCCTTGGGATCGCCATTGTTGTTGTTGGTTGGAAGAATTGCCTCTTTGGCCTTGATAATTATTCACATATTGAACCTGTTCATTTTGCCCATCATAGCCATCATCTTGAAATCCACTACCATCATTGTCACATTGATTCGAACTACCTTGGTTATGTTGACCTCTTTGCTTCTTTGGTTCACTAGCATATTAACACTCTCCATAGCATTCACTTGGCAAGGATTTTGGACTTGTTGCAACTGTGCCTTTTCTAGTTGGTTCATGGTAGTTGTCAATTTTGCTATCGCTTGCCCATGGTCATGTAACTCTTTGTGCAAATGAGTGACTATGGGGTCACCCTGGGGCACATTGGCTCTACTTTGCCATGCGAAGGATGTATCCGCCACCTCATCAAGAATGGCACAAGCTTCATCATACGTCAACTTCATAAAATTACCCCAGCGAGTTGATTGACTATGAATTGATTTGTAGTATTGATGCCCTGGTAGAAAGTTTGTTGCAACATATTCTCCGTCATGTCATTATTGGGGAATTCCTTCACCATAGTTCTATATCTCTCCCAAATCTCATGCAATGGTTAGATGGGCTCCTGCTTGAAAGCCAATATCTCATCCCGCAAAGTTGACATATGTCCCGATGAAAAGAACTTTGCCATGAACTTATCCGCCAACTCATCCCAAGTAGTGATGGAATGGTTGGGAAGTCGCTCAAGTCAATCCAATGCTTTCCCCTTAAGTGACAATGGGAAAAGCCTCAACGAAGTGCATCCTTGGACACATTGGTGTGCTTGCTCCCCCAACAGGTATCCATGAACCCCTTGAGATGTTTGTAAGCATTTTGAGTGGAAGCTCCCGTGAAGTACCCACGTTTCTCCAACAATGTTAGCATCACATTAGTAATTTGAAAATTGCCTGCCCGGATTCGGGGTAGGACAATTGCACTTGCATAGCCTTGGTTTGGGAGCACCCGAGGAACCGCTCTTGGAGGTGGCGGAGGAGGGTCTGGAATACTTCCATTAACATTGGCCCGGTGGCCTCGTCGTGGTCCAGGAGGTACAAGAGGCACCTCATCTTCTCCAATATCATCAATCTCCTCCCCCACAAGCACGTTTCCAAGAGGGTCATTAACATTTAAAGCCACTTGGTACCTGAAGCATTGACACACACAAATTAGTAACAACGAAGGAAAGAAGAACAATACACAAAACTAACTAAATAGATAGACAAAACCGTTAGCTCCCTGACAACAGCGCCAAAAAGTGATCACGTCCTACTTCGCACTACTAATTAAGTAGCAAGAGAGGGTTAGAGCAGCTTTTACCCAATTTAGGATCGGGATCGATATCCAAAGAGAGCTAAAATTTGGAATCGAGTATCTATCTAGTTTAGGATTGCGTATGTGTTCTTAATTACACTTTTATTCATTTTTGGTGTTTCTGTTTACTTCTACTATTTTCAAACTACAAATGGCAATTGTAACTAAATTATGCTAAGAATTATAATGCTACGAGTTGTTCAAATAGGTTTAAAAGGCATTAGGGTAGTGAATTCCGCTTAGGTGGTCAATTGACGGGTACTTGAGTCTAAGGCACGTTTGACATATTTGGGGAGTATGATATAACCATTGCACTAATTTACCCACTCTACACCTCTCGGTGGTTCAAGTGATTTTGCCCAATTGACTTTCTCAAGACCAATTGGGTATGCAAATTTGCACAAGCAACTAGGGTTGAAGTCGGGTGTTACTCTCTCGAGGTTTAACCTTTAATTGGGGTTATCAATCTCTTGAATATGCTCCAATTCCTTGTTGGGCCAATTTCGAAGACTTAGGCTCTCTCTCAAGAAGAGCTTAAGTCAACTCAACACAAACTAGTGTTTGCAACCACTAATTCAGCAATTAACCATGAACTTGGCCCAAATAACAAACACCCATAGTCAATTAACCCTAAAATACAAGACCCATCAATTACCCACACTAGGTTTGAGCCACAACCCTAGCTAATGGGTCTAGATACTTATAATTGAAGAAGAAAATAAGAAATAGATGAAGATAAACTCATATTAATTAATCACTAAGTTAAACACAAAGATTCTATGATTAAAAGTTACTAAAATTGCCCAAAATAGCAAAGAATCTTAAACCCACGAGTGCAGCTACTTAATTACAATATCTGATGCCCTAAAAATTTAAAAAGAAACTATTTATACTGGGTTGAAAAATCTGGACAAAAATGTACCTGCGGGGTTAGTGCGGACCGCACAAAATGGTGTGCGGCCGCACTGGGACTCTGAGCTTGAAGATCTAGCTCTTTGTACTTGGACATTGCGGACCGCATAGAATGAACTGCGGCAGTGGAGGCTTCTAGTGCGGTCCGTACAAAATGGATTGCGGACCGCATTGGCTTGAAATCTCTAACTTGACACTTCTCTGATTCTTAGTTCTGCGGACCGCACAAAATGGTAGTGCGGCTGCATTGCCTTCAGTGCAGACAACACAAAACCTAGTACGACCGCACTTCCTCTTAGCCTAGAAATCATGCTCTCTGAATCACGTAGTGCGGACCGCACAAAATGGTGTGCGGCCGCACTGGGCCTGTTTTGCCTGATCTTGTCTTGTCTTTGGCACTTGTGCAAGTTTCACTCCTTTTGAGCTGATCATAGACATTTTGTCACTTTGTTGATCAATCATGTAATCAAGCACAACTTGTGAGCCTTTCAGGACTATTTTGTATGAATTTCTAATCAAAGCATAAGCAAGAAGGAGTATAAAATGCATCAAAATTCCTAGTTATCAACTCTCCCAAACTTAATCTTTTGCTTGTCCTCTAGCAAACAAAATATGACCCACCCCTTAAGGGAAAATCCAAGAAATTTTCAGCTGACCTAAACCAACCTCAACTAGCATCAATTAGGAATAACAATTGCCCTCAATACAAATGAATCATTAACAACATTTACTCATTGAAACACCATGGATTAAGTGCGACACAAGAGCATCAAAGGTTGACTCAACTCATCAAAGAACTCTTTCAATTACTTTGGTCATTGTGGAACCCAAACTCACACATCCTCAACTCTTCCTAAGCAAACCTCACCTTTAGAATAGTGGCACGCAAAACAAGGTTAATGGAAATTCACTCATCTCTCTCAAGAAAAAGTCACAAGTCCGGCTCTAAGTACCATATGCTTGCCCCTTATGTGAGTATCCACTAATGTAAGCTTCATTCAACTCAAGATCATATAGGGCTGGGAAGGCTTTTGGTTCAAGGTAGGAAATGATTTGGTCTAAGTGGGTTCAATCTTCCCTTAAGCACTTCTTTTGATTCATTTGGCCTCCATTCACTTGACTCTTCGAGTCATTTTCACTTCTTTCTAAGGGTTAGTGAGACACATTGTCACTCTTTCTTATGCAATTTAAACCTTTTCTCCTTTTTCAACTTTCCACACCTTTCATTCTTTGCTTTTCTTTGAATCCCTTTTTATTTTTATATTTTGTTTTCACATTGAACTTTCTTTTTGTCTTTTTTCTTTTCTTTCGTTTTCATTGTCTTTCCTTTTCTTTATATTTGTGCCTTTTTACTGCTTTGTTGTAATCCTCATCTCTCCCTTAAAACTTATACTTTTTCCATATGCTAAAGGAAAGATCGGGTGCCAAGAGAGGGTATCTTTTAGAACAGGTATAGGCTTGTATCATGGTTCTTGAAGGAAAAAGGTCTAAGGCTCAAAAGGGTTGACCAGGGATCTTATCATTGGTAGGTTATGGAAATGTTCAAGCTATCATTTGGACCAAGGAGAGCCTATAATCATATCTCAAGTCAAAATTCACTTAGGATTTCGCCTCAACAAACATTCAGGGCAAGTTCTAGACCAATGGCTCGGGACATTGACTTGTTATACAATTACTCACCACACAAGCTATGGAATTTCTAAAGACGCAGAGTCAGGGGAACACAATGATCTTAGATAAGATTTAAGCTCACAATGGTCCCAAAAAACTACTTGATGATTATTGGCCAACATAAGAGTCTCAAGGTCACGACTTTCACCATCCTAAACACAACAAATTGTTTTTGACCGTAAAATCAAAGGCAAATGTGTTAAGCCCAAGTGAAGCTTTGCTTGAGGTGCCCTTAACTATTTACTACTAAAAACAAAAAAGAAAAATGGACTCAAACCCTTAAGAAGGTTGTCACGCCATCCATCATTGGAAAGAGCCACCCGATTCACACAACACTCCACCTTTGAAAAGAACCGTGGCACTAAGAAAACCAAAGACTTATTGCAAACATTGAAAACAAGAAGCTACAAATTACAAATAAGAAGCGAAGAACGAAAATTTTTTGCGGAAAGTAGAATTAATATATACAAGAGTTGATTTGAATATACAATTGATGGGATGAATATGTACAATGTAACATAACTTTATATACATACCCAAAGTAAAATTGAAGTGCAATAATTGTAGCGACATATCAAAATTATAAACAGACCAAAAATGAAAAATCAACAAAGCATAAAAGTTGTTAAATATAAACAATCATCCAAAATGTAGTGCATACCCTCTCAAATGAAAGTTGACATTGTCCCCAATGCCAACTAGTCTAAATAATGCGCCAAAAAGAGAAAAGGATATAGAAAACTCCCTGTGGCCCGTCTGTCTGCATAGTCTCATGTGTGGTCCCTAGGTCCTCTTTGTGCTTGGGAACCTCAGACTGGCTCCCTGTGGCTGGTTGCTCTGCTAGTGGGACCTTGGCCTGGTCCTAGACTAGCTCTGGAGCTGGTTCACCCTGTGGCTGACTGGAGGAGGTCTCCTATGGGTCTGCAGCTAGATGACTGCATCACCAGCTCTAGGAATCATCCTCCTCCTCTTGGGAGGCCCCTGAGAGTGATCCAACTATGGATCAACTACTAGTACAGGGTCCTGGAGTAGTAAACCTAAAGGCAACTGATCTTCCTTCAGTCTGTCAACATCCACTCTCAACTCCTTCACGGACTCCTTAGAAGTGCGTGTCTTCCTCAGCTTCTTGTGCTCCTTAGAAAGCTCCTTGAGAGCTTTGCTGTGTGAATCAACTACCTTTGTGAGCTCCTACTGAGTGTTGAGGATTTTCTTCTGGTTGTCTAAAATCTCCCTGAGAGCATCCTCTATCGAATGGGGAATCTGTGGGGTTGGAGGTGCCGACTGAGCCTCTACAGTGGTAGTAAAGATAGACAACTTGGATGACGCTGCGTAAATCTAGTTGTTGATACTAGTAAGAGCCTGGCTCAGTCAGTGGGCAGTAATATGATGGGCCTGGGAAGATAGGTTCTCCGGGCCTGCTGAGGTGGATAGATCAGTAGGAATGGTTGTGGATATGGATGGACTGGGAGGGATATCTGTGGAGGTGGAGGTAGGCTCAGTAGGAGCCACTACCACAACTGGCTCTTCAAACTGGCCAGTTAAAGAAGTAGTTGTACCTTTGAAGTTCTTGCTCTTGGGGTTATCATCCCCCTGCATGCTGTACCAGGAAAAAAGGGCCTTCGCTTTGACTTTAACATCGAAGGGCTTCTTGTCCACCTTCAAATCCCTAAAGTACATAATGAGGGTACTGGGGAACATATAGTTTCTATCATGCTCAGTACCCACAATTGAGATAATCCTTGACATCATATTCCCTACATTGATTGGGTACCCCGCCATGATCAAAGCCACCAAAACAGCCCGGTGAAGAGGAAGGGTGTTGCCGTGAGTCGTGGGGTCCAACCTACTACATACAAATATCTTCCACCACCGTGCCTCAAAGTTTAAACTTCGTTGCAAAATCTTGACTCCAGCAGTCAACCAGTCGGGGGTGGTACTTGGGATTGCCAGGTACTGTGCTAGCCAGGGACGAACCTCCTCACCCATTTTCAACTTTTCCATGTAAAGGGTCTCATCCTCCTCATTAAAGCCAATGTATTCATTTAATGACTTTCCGTCAAATAACACTGTCAGATTCCGAACCTTGGTCACTTTGGAGCCCTTTTGATGTGGGCTACATTACTGTAAAATTCTTTGACCATGTGTTCGTTGGCATCCACACACTCATCTAGAAAATGGTCCCAGCCCACTCTTATCCTAAACTGCCTACTCACGTTGGGATTGCGATGTAGCAGATCTCTATCGATGAAACTCCACTCCAGGATTAACTTTCTCACCGGCCACCACTCCTGAAATTTATGATATGCCACCTCACTAACAAATCTATCTCACCAAACCTCCGGCTTTCTGGTTCTAGCAATGCCCCCCACCTAAGGCTCACCTCCTTCTACTACTTCCTCATCTCCCTCTACTTCCTCCTCACCTCCTACTACATCCTCTCCGGATAATGAAGCTGTAGGAGAGGTAGAGTATTCCTCACTACCTGCTGCTGATCCCTCAGACGACTCAAAAATAGAATTTGTTGGTGCTTGGGCAGTGGGTGATGGTGGATGAGTGTCTGTTATTCTATGCCTCTCCGGCCAGTCAGGGATTTGAGTTGGTACTGAATCGGAGGAAATCTCCCAAGAAGGCTCGTACTCACTCCCCGACTGATCACATGCCTTGACAGCTGCTTTTAATAGCTTTCTTGTTCTTTTTATATTTTCCCGAACTTGGGGAGTAAGTTTGATCATTTTCTGCTTCCCTTCCCAGGAAAATTCACCTCTGCCTAGTTGTTTAGGTCCTTTTCCACGTTGTGTTACCATTGTCTGCAATCACAATCAATTGAACTTGTTAGTATCAGCATCATCAGTTAAGCACAAAGTTACAGAATCATAACAAAGAATGTTGAAGACCTGTTGCAGATTCACCCAGTGCGGATCGCATAAATGGTGTGCAGCCTCACATGGGTCAGTGCGGACCGCACAAAATGGCCATGCGGTCCGCACAGGGGTGGGGTTCAGAATACCCACCCTCTGTATCTGGACAGTGCAGACCGCATAAAATAGTAGTGTGGCCGCACAGGGGCCAGTGCGGTCCACACAAAATGTAGTGCGGCCGCAGTGCCCATGGTTCATCTTCCCAGAAGTTCATCAGTGCAGTCCCGCACAAAATGGTACTGTGGACCACACTGGGGCACCGCGGACCGCACAGAAACGACTGCGGTCCGCACTGACTGCCCAGTTTTGGCACTAAGTTAGGGTTTCAGAGTTTTTTTTTATTTTAGGCCCAATTTTTGCCCCTAATTAATGTCACTACATGTTCACATTATATTTAACTAATCAATTCCACTCTAATAAGAAGATTAACTACCCTAATTTAATCTATGAAAGAACATACGAGAATAAAAGAAAGGAAAGCAATAAAAACAACAATTTAAACAAAATTAAACAAGTAGAAAAGGGTGTAATGTTACCAGTTATGAGATGAACTGAGGAATGATGATTCTAAACAGTTAGTTACGAGCAAAGACACGTATGAATAGTGATTATATGCTTCTGAGAATTAAAAGTTCGAAAAGGGTAAAAGGAGGGTCTCAAGCCCTATTTATAGAAAAGGACTTGGGGCCCAGTCTCACAAACCAGTGCGGACCGCATAAAATGGACCGCGGTCCGCACTGCACTGTTTTGTTCAAGTTTGAGAAGGTAACGCTCTGTAGTCAACACAAAATGGACTACAGCCGCAGAGTTCCATTGCGGACCGCACAAAATGTAGTGCGGCCGCAGTGTCAAACTTCAGAGAGGCTGCATTTTACCCTCACCAGTGCGGTCCGCACAAAATGTAGTGCGGCCGCACTAGCAACTTCAGAGATCTGGTATTTTTTTTTTCATTATGTCCTACACTGCATTAACACATCCCTGTAACATCTCACAACCAGTTATCCTAAAAATCAATGTTATACCACAAAGAAAATAAAATAAAAACACATGGGTTACCTCCCAAGAAGCGTCTGATTTAACGTCGTGGCACGATGCAGGTTACCATCACATCATTTGAAATGAAGGAGTGCCACCACGTGGCTGTCATCAATTTTTCCAAGATAATGCTTGACCCGATGCCCATTCAGTCTAAAAACTTCTCCATTTTTGTTCTTTAAATCAAGAGTGCTAAATGGGGTCACACACACTACTTCAAACGGCCCGCTCCACTTTGACTTGAGCTTTCCCGGGAACAACCTTAGCCAAGAGTTGAATAGGAGCACCAAATCCCCTACCTTGAACTCTTTGCCCGAGTATACTTGTCGTGAAGGTATTTCATTTTATCCTTATACAGGGACGAACTAGAGTAGGCATAGAATCTAAATTCATCAAGCTCATTGAGTTGCTCCACCTGAAGATTAGCAGCTACATCCCACTCAAGGTTAAACTTCCTCAAGACCCACATGGCATGTGCTCTAAATCAACCGATAGATGGCAAGCTTTCCCAAACACCAACCGATATGGAGACATACCAATCGGAGTCGTGTAAGTAGTCCTATAAGCCCATAGAGTGTCATCCAACTTCTTTGACCAATCAGTCCTATTTGCATTGACCGTCTTTGACAATATGCTTTTGATTTCCCTGTTGGAGACTTCAACTTGTCCACTTGCTTGAGGATGTTAGGGGGTAGAAACTTTGTGATTGACACCATACTTTGAAAGCAAAGTGTCAAAAGCTCTATTGCAAAAATGAGACCCCCATAACTTATGATTGCATGAGGAGTACCAAACCTTGTAAAAATGTTTTTCTTGAGAAATGCAACAACACTCCGGACCTCATTATTGGGCAAAGCCACGGCTCCAACCCACTTTGAAACATAGTCCACCGCCACGAGAATGTAAGTGTTCCCACAAGAGCTAAAAAATGGGCCCATGAAATCAATGCCCCATACATCAAAAATATCCACCTCAAGGATGGTATTGAGAGGCATCTCATCTTTCTTCAAAATTCCACCCGCTCTTTGGCACTCGTCACACCTCTTCACAAGATCACTTGCATCTTTGTACAAAGTTGGCCAATAGAATCCACAACTAAGAACTTTGGAAGCGGTCCTCACCCCACCATTATAGCCCCCATAAGGAGAGGAATGACAAGCCTCCAAGATACTCAATTTCTCTTTCTCCTAGACACACCTTCGGATCACACCGTCCGTGCAAATCTTGAACAAATACGGCTCATCCTAATAAAAATCCAAACTATCCTGTTTGAGCTTATTCCTTTGGTTCGAAGAGAGCTCACACGGGATGATGCCAGTCACCAGGTAATTAGCAACACCCACAAACCACGTCAAATCACTCATTGACACAGAAAGCAATTGCTCATCGATAAATGTATCATTGATCTCTAGGCCATCACATGGCCTTCCTCCTCCAAGCTGGACAAATGGTCTGCAACTTGGTTTTCACTACCCTTCCGATCCATAATTTCTAGATCAAAATCTTGAAGTAGTAACACCCATTGCATCAACCTTGCCTTGGAGTCTTTCTTTGTCATTAAGTACCTATGGGCGGCATGATCGGTGTGCACTATGACCTTGGCTCCCATAAGATACGACCAAAACCTTTCCATTGCATACACTATGGCCAACAATTCTTTCTCTGTAACCGTGTAGTTCCTTTGAGCTTCATTCACGGTCTTGCTTTTTTAGTACACCAGATGAAACGTTTTGTTAACCTGTTGACCCAAAACAGCCCCGACCGCAACGTCACTCGCATCGGACATGAACTCGAAAGGCAAGCTCCAATTTGGTGTGGTAATGATAGGGTAGTGATCAACTTAAGCTTGAGAAGCTCAAATGCTTGCATACATCCCTCATCGAACACAAACTTGGAATCTTTTTCTAGTAGATTGCACAAGGGGTTTACCGCCTTCGAAAAATCTTTTATAAACCTCCGGTAAAATACCGCTTGCCTGAGAAAACTCCCCACCCCCTTGACAAAAATTGGGGGAGGAAGCCTTGAAATCACCTCTATCTTGGCTTTGTCAACTTCAATCCCATGCTTTGAAATTTTATGACCCAACACTATGCCCTCTTCAACCATGAAGTGGCATTTTTCCCAATTGAGTATGAGATTTGTGTCTTCACGACGGGCCAAAACTCTATCCAGATTTCCCAAACACTCTTCAAATGAATCACCAACCACACTAAAATCATCCATAAAGACCTCCAAAATATCTTCCACCATATTGATGAAAATAGCCATCATGCATCGTTGGAATGTCGCCGGGGCATTGAACAACTCGAACGACATCCGAGAGAAAGCAAAGGTGCCATATGGACAAGTAAATGTGGTCTTCTCTTGATCCTACAGAGTGATTAAGATTTGATTATATCCCGAATATCCATCCAAAAAATAAATAAAAGGCACGCCCCAGAAGGCGATCAAACATTTGGTCCAAGAATGGGAGTGGGAAGTGATCCTTGCGGGTCACCTTGTTCAGCTTTCGGTAGTCCATGCCTACCCTCCATCCAGTAACTATCCGAGTGGGAATAAGTTCATTTTTGTAATTTGTCACCATAGTCATCCTACCCTTCTTCGACACACATTGCACAAGAGAAGTCCATGAGCTATCGGAAATAGGGTACACAACCCCGACATCTAACCACTTTATCACTTCTTTCTTTACCACTTCTTGCATTGCGTCGTTCAACCTCCTTTGATGTTCCAAGGAGGGTTTTTCATCATCATCCAAAATGATCTTGTGCATACATAATGCGGGGCTTATTCCTCGAATGTCGGCCAAAGTCTATCCAATTGCCTTCTTCCTCTTTTTGAGCACTGCCAAAGTGGCATCTACCTGCAAATTAGTAAGACAAGAGGAAAGAATAAATGGTAAAGTAGAACTACAGCCTAAGAACTCATACATGAGGTGTGGAGGCAATGGCTTCAACTCCAACACTGGAGGTTCCTCAATTGAAGGATTTGTTGGAGGAGTCTTTCTATTTTAAAGGTCCAAGGATAGCTTCCTAGGCTCATAATAATAAGAGCCCATTCTTGGTCACTAATTCTTTCGTGAATTTGGCATAGCCAGGCATTTTCTCCAAAGCCTCCACCAAAGGCACATTGATGGATAAGCTCTTCATCATGTCAATAAACTTTTTGAACTGATTCACTTTTCTGCTTGGCTAGACTTTGAGGATTAGGTGGAGGTGGTCTAGGCAAGGGTGCCTTGACTTTTGGCACAATTGGTTCCGGCATGTCAATTACGTGTTCCCTAGACGGGTTCACGTCATTTTGCGTTTCTACCTTGGCATCTCGAATATCAATCCTCACATCTTCATTCACATTTTCATCAACCACATTCTTAACCACCAAAGGAACTTCATCTTCTTGCAACTCAACTTGATCACCCAAAACTTGCTTTTGTTTGGAGGCATTCACATCACCGCCTCGTCCACTCCAAGTTGTTACCGCCATAGCATGATTGTTCCTGCCTTTCGGGTTCACTACCATATCACTTGGTAGAGCACCCTTAGGGCTTGTATCAGGGATTGAGAGATTTCACCTAGTGGCACCTCCAAATTTCTAATGGAAGTATTGTGAGAAGACAATTGAGCATCCGAATCCGCATTCTTCTTCATCAATTGTTCGAACATCATTTCAATTCTACCCGTATCATTGCTAGAAGAACTAGGACCTTGGGAAGGAAAAGGTGGTGGATTGCTCGGTTGTTCGTACATTGGGGTCCTTTGAAAACCTTGCCCTGATTTCCTTGGTTATTGTTGCACCCACCTTGGTTGCTGTTGTTTCCACCCCAATTGTTGTTGTTGCCCCAATTTCCTTGACCACCCCGATTGTTGTTTTGATTTCCCCAATTTGGATTTTGGTTATTGTTTCCCCAATTTTTGTTCCCTTCTTGATTATTGTTTCCCCAATTGCTGTTACCTTGTTGTTGATTACCCCAGTTGCCTTGGGATCGCCATTGTTGTTATTGGTTGGAAGAATTTCGGCTTTGTCCTTGATAATTATTCACATATTTAACCTCTTCATTTTGCCCATCATAGCCATCATCTTGAAATCCACTACCATCATTGTCACATTGATCTGAACTACCTTGGTTATGTTGACCTCTTTTCTTCTTTTGTTCACTACCATATTAACACCCTTCATAGCATTCACTTGGCAAGTATTTTGGACTTGTTGCAATTGTGCCTTTGCTAGTTGGTTAATGGTAGTTGTCAATTCTGCTATCGCTTGCCCATGGTCATGTAACTCTTTGTGCAAATGAGTGACTATGGGGTCACCCTGGGGCACATTGGCTCTACTTTGCCATGCGAAGGATGTATCCGCCACCTCATCAAGAATGGAACAAGCTTCATCATACGTCAACTTCATAAAATTACCCCCAGCGAGTTGATTGACTATGCATTGATTTGTAGTATTGATGCCCCTGTAAAAAGTTTGTTGCAACATATTCTCCGTCATTTCATTATTGGGGAATTCCTTCACCATAGTTCTATATCTCTCCCAAATCTAATGCAATGGTTCGATGGGCTCCTGCTTGAAAGCCAATATCTCATCCCGCAAAGTTTCCATATGTCCCGATGAAAAGAACTTTGCCATGAACTTATCCGCCAACTCATCCCAAGTAGTGATGGAATGGTTGGGTAGTCGTTCAAGCCAATCCAATGCTTTCCCCCTAAGTGAAAATGGGAAAAGCCTCAATCGAAGTGCATCCTCGGACACATTGGTTTGCTTACTCCCCCAACAGGTATCCACGAACTCCTTGAGATGTTTGTAAGAATTTTGAGTGGCAACGCCCGTAAAGTACCCACGCTTCTCCAACAATGTCAGCATCAAATTAGTAATTTGAAAATTTCCCGCTCGGATTCGGGGAGGGACAATTGCACTTGAGTAGCCTTGGTTTTGGAGCACCCGAAGAACTGCTCTTGGAGGTGGCGGAGGAGGGTCTAGAATATTTTCATTAACATTGGCCTATAGGCCTCGTCGTGGTCCATGAGGTACAAGAGGCACCTCATCCTCTCCAATATCATCAACCTCCTCCCCCGCAAGCACATTTCCAAGAGGGTCATCAACATTTAAAGCCACTTGGTACCTAAAACATTGACACACACAAATTAGTAACAACGAAGGAAAGAAGAACAATACACAATATTAACTAAATAGATAGAAAAAACCATTAGCACCCCGACAATGACGCCAAAAAGTGATCAGGTCCTACTCCGCACTACTAATTAAGTAGCAAGAGAGGGTCGGAGCAGCTTTTACCCGATTTATTATCTGGATTGATATCCACTGAGAGCTAGAATTTGGAATCAAGTATCTATCTAGTTTAGGATTGCGTATGTGGTCTTACTTACACTTCTATTCATTTTTGGGGTTTTTGTTTACTTTTACTATTATCAAACTACCTATGGAAATTGTAACTAAATTATGCTATGAATTATAATGCTACGAGTTGTTCAAATAGGTTTAAAAGGCACTAGGGTAGTGACTTCCGCCTAGGTGGTCAATTGACGGGTACTAGAGTTTAAGGCACGTTTGACATATTTGGGGAGTATGATATAACCGTTGCACTAATTTATCCACTGTGAGCATGTGATTTTTGCCTCGCTTGAAATACTCCTATAGAATTCGTAAAATTAGGATTTTTCTTTTAGTTATTTAATTTTTGGGAATTAATTGCATGATTCTATGTTTGTTTGTATTTTTGTGTGCATTTTTAATTGATAGGATTCATAAAAAAATACAAAAATAGCACATTTGCATTTAGTATCCCATTTTTATATTTTTAGTTAACATCACAAAAAATAAGAGAAAATTACAAAAATAGTCCTTTTTGCATTTTTACTTTTTATTTTCGATTTTTTCTTAGTTTTCTTTAAATTAGGAGTTAGTTAATTCTTAAAAATTAATTAGTTTAGCTGTAGAATTAAATCGGGTATTTATTTTTAATTTTGTATTAAACAAAATCCAAAAAAAGAGAAAAAGAGAAAAATAACAAAACTAATATAATGGGAATAAAATTATCATGTTTTAAAGAATATGCATTTGTGCCTATTATCAAATAATATAACAGCCAAGCCAACCCCTAAGGAAACCCGGTCAACAAGCCCTAACCCCAGCCCAAAATCACCTTGATCTGGTCCAGCCTTTTTATGACCAAACGACCTCGTTCCTCCCCCCCTAATTATGACCGTTGGATCTCCTCAATCCAACGGTGCAGAACTAACGAGGTTGTTGGGTATATAACTGTCCAATATTACCCTACTCCCCCTCACTCATCGTCTCTCACACCCCTTCTAACCTCCGAAGTAATGCCTCCGTCCCCCCACCGTCCGCCGCCGGCCGGAAATCGCCTCCACCTGTGGTGATTGTCCAAATCTCCCAAAATATATATCACAGCCTCCTCTCATCCTCCCCATTACAGATCCAAACCCCTCTCCCCTCAAATCTTACCCAATCCCATCGAATATCTAAAACCCTAGCGCCGCCTCTGTCGTGTACGACGCCGCCGTCTCCAAATCCAACCAAAATTACACCCTAGAATCACCTTAACCTACTCTTCCCAAATCCCAAACCAAAATCCCTCAAATCCAGTTTGTATCCCTCGAATTTTAAATCTAGGGTTTATGTTCAAAGGCTCAAGTTGAAGTTCAGGGGTTATAGTGTTCCATTAGTTCTCAAGTAATGTTATTCGCTTGTTCTTGGAAAAGAATAAGCCTATAACATTATTTGAGAATCAAATGAAAGAATCAGTCCAAATTGAGGCCTAAAATCAGTGAGTTTCCGAGATTTTTCTAGTTTTCTTTATTTGTTTGTTCTTGCATAATAAATTTTCCTTGAATGAAATTGGTACCTCCTTCATGCTCAGTTCTTTGTCATGTTTAATCAAATTGGCGCCTTACTTTTTGTTTGCCAATTTTAGTTTTTTTGGTTAAGTTTTTAGCTAGTTTCTTTTTCTCTGATTCATATGATCCTGTTTTTGTTCTTTTGATTGATTCTTAATTTTTCTGTTTGATTCTTAATTTTTTCTATTTGATTTTAATTTTTTTCTATTTGATTTTTAACTTTTCTGTTTAATCTAATAATTGATTCTGATTGGTCTTAATTTTTTGGTAGTAATCTCTAATCGTTAATTAATTCAAGTTCTAACTAGGTTAGATGGATTTTGGTAGACTAATTTAGGGGTTTTGACAATTAGGCATCGTTTGGATATAGCCGAGTAATTGCCAACCTTTAATTGATTAACTATGGTTATTTTTGACTAAGTTAAAAGGGCTAGGGTTAGCTTGACATAGGTTATGTAATTTTAGGATTAATTCAGGGGTAGTATAGGTATTATAATTAGAGAATAGTGCAATAACTTAAATAGAACCCCCTAGAACCTTCTAGAAAGGGGTTCTAATTTGAAATTCAGGAACTTGGTAGTATAACTTGACTAGCAAGTCATGAATTGAGGGACTAACTAAGCTAAAAACTGAAAATAAAAGAGGGACCTAGCATGTAAAAGGAAAATCTGAAAATTGCCCTAACTTGGCCTATAAAAAGGGTAGTCCCTTGCCTTGCAAGAGAGGGGAGAGAGATCTAGAGATCCAAAACTCTGAAAAAAATCAAAATTCAAATTCTAGAGCTTAGAGAAATCAGAAAAATTCAAAAAAAAATCAAATTCAAAGTTGCT
>MU744786.1:12989-30839 GCA_026770625.1 Nicotiana glauca | reverse complement strand
AAAAAAAAAAAAAAAAAAAGTCCTGCAAAATTGGAAAGTTTTAAATGTTTAGAGCTAGATCTTAAATTTCCAGGCACTAAACATTCTGAAAACTTCAGTAGTTGAAGCTTTAGAGAATCCTGGGGGTTATTTTGAGTTCAGTTTGGGTCAATCGAGCTAGGTTTGGGTGTTTACTGAAATTGCTTGCTTCAAAACATTCCCTGTTGTTTGATATCACTTCCTGAGTTCGAAGTTGATCCTAGGCTACTGCTAATTGCTGTTTATTGTTGCTAATTCTTCCCTCTTCTTATTCTCCTTACATTTCTAGGTACACACCTCCCAAAATTCCCCATGTACTGCTGAAATGCTGATTTGAAGAAGGAAATAAGAAGATTAGAAGATATATTATGTGTTATGTAGTTGTATGCGTCTGCTGTGCACTTAAAATACTGTTCCAATCAATAATTCACTATATTTGTACGATAAGTTTTATTACTTGCATATAGACTATTATACTGTGACGACCCGGCCCGTCGTTACGTGAGTTACCCCCTGTTTCCCTCGTCTTATGTTTCTCTATGCTTTATTATCGGTATTTTAGGTGATCGAGTCGAATTGGATTGGTTTTAGATGGAAATGAGACACTAAGTCTCTTTAAGGAAGGTTTGTTTTGGAAAAGTCAACCGGATATTGACTATTGGGTTAGAGGGCTCGGATGTGATTTCTGGTGATTTTGTTAGCTTCGGGGGATGATTTTTGACTTAGGAGTGTGATCGGAATTGATTTTGGAGGTCCGGTGTAGAATTAGGCTTGAATTGGCGAAGTTAGTATTTTGGCGAATTCTGGTTGGTAGGTGAGATTTTGATCTAGGGGTCGGAATGGAATTTCAAGAGTTGCAGTAGCTTCGTTAGGTGATTTTGGATGTGTGTGCAAAATTTCAGGTCATTCGGAGGTGTTTTGGTCGGGTTTTTTATCAAATGCGTGTTTCGGAAGTTTTTAAGAAACTTAGGCTTTAATCCGATGTGATTTAATGGTTTTAGCATTGTTTGATGTGTTTTGATGATTGGAACAAGTTTGAATGATGTTTTAGGATGTGTTGGTGCTTTTGGTTGAGGTCCTGGGGGCCTCGGGATGGTTTTAGATGGTCAACTAGACCATTTTTAGCCTTTGGGAGTTGGAGGAATTTGCAGATCAAGTGTTGCAGGTTTTAAGCCTATGCGATCGCAATAGCATGGTCACGATCGCATAGAAGTATTTTGGCAAGCTGGATTTTTTTTCTCTGCATTCGCACTAGTGGGATGCGATCGCATAGTAGAAAATGAGGGTCCAGTTGAGTTGCTCTATGCGATCGCATAAGGGTGTCCGCGTTCGCATAGGTCTGGTTTTTGAAGCAGTGCGATCGCATAGAGGTGGTTGCGTTCGCATAGTTCATTTTTGAGGCTGTGGAATTTTGTTCATTGCGATTGCAAGACTTGGGCCACGATCGCATATAAGGAAAGTACTGTAGCGGACAGAAGGGTTTTAAACAGATCCTCCGCAAGTTTAAACCATTTTTCCCCCATTGTTGAGCACCTTGAGAGCTTTTTGGGAGAAATTGAAGAGGGTTTCAATGGGAATTGATTGGAGGTGAGTCATATGGCCTAGAAACATCATTTTATTGAAGAACCAACCCTTAAATTCATGGAAATTTGAGTAAAATTGGAAGAACTAGGGCTTGACTTTTGAAATGAAAATTTGGGATTTGAGGGGGCATTTGAGCTCGGATTTTGGTAAATTTGATATATATAGACTCGTGACGAGATGAGGAATCCGGTGATGTGAATTTTATAATTTTTCGAGAAGTGAGCCCGGGGCTCCGTGTTTGCCAACTTCGTGATTTTTGATAATTTTCGAGTCTTTTCAATTGGGTTGTTCCCTTAGCCTATTGTAATGTATTCCTTATGGTTTTGACCAGATTCTACGCATGAGGAGGTTGATTTGCGAGTCAACGCCAAAGCGAGCTAGGATTTTGGCTGGCTTGAGGTGAGTAATGGTTATAAATGATGTTCTGAGGGTTTGAAACCCCGGATTAGCATAACATGGTGCTATGTTGAGATGAGACACACACTGTATGATAAGCGTGGGGTTTGTTACTGCTGGGGTGTAACGACCCGATCGGTCGTTTCAAGCCCTAGCGCATCGTTTAGCAGTCTGAGGCCATGAGCAGCTTCATTTCAGGTGTTATGACTAGTACGCGTGGTCGGAATTGAATTTTGGGAAGTTCAGAGTTGGTTTGGGAAGAGAATTTTCATTTCGGAAGCTTAAGGTTGAAAGAATGAACTAGGATTGGATTTTTGAGCAAATAACCTCGGAATCAAGATTTGAAGGTTCCGGCAGGCTCGTATGATGATTTTGGACTTGGGCATATGCCCAGATCGGGTTTTGGATGACCCGTGAGCGTTTTGGCGCCTACTGTGGAAGTTCGCAATTTGGAAGAAATTTCATAAGTTTGGTTTGAAGTGCATTTCAAAGTTATCGATGTCTGTTTGGGATTCCGAGACTATGAATAGCTCCGTATGGTGATTCTGGAGTTGGGAGCACGATCAGAAGTGAATTCGGAGGTCCGTAGGTCCTTTTGGAGCAATTTGGCTAAAGTTAGAATTTGAAGGTTTTTGAGAGGTTTGACCGGAGGTTGACTTTTTAATATCGGGGTCAAAATCCAATTCTGAAAGTTGGAGTAGGTCCGTAATGTCGAATATGATTTGCGTGTAAAATTTGAGGTCAATCGGACGTGATTTGATAGGTTTAAGCATCGAAAGTAGAAGTTGGAAAGTTCGAAGTTCATAAAGCTTAATAGGGGTGTAATTTGTGATTTTAGCGTTAATTGATGGGATTTGAAGCCTCGAGCAAGTTCGTAATGTGTTTTGGGACTGGTTGGTATGATTGGTTGGGGTCCCGGGGGCCTCGGGTGGATTCCGGATGGTTAACAGATCGAATTTGGGTTAAAAATTGTTGTTGGTTCCTGGTATCTAGTTTCCTTCTTCGCGAACGCGAAGCAAGTCTCACGAATGCGAAGAGGAAAATGGGAGGCTTCAGGTTTTGGCCTTCGCAAACTCGAAGAGGAAGTTGCGAACACGGAGGGGCGGGCTGAGCTGCTATGCGAACGCGAGGAGGGGATCGCGAATGCGTAGAAGGAAAAGGTGGGCCTGGGGTCTTTGGCCTACGCGAATGTGAGGCCTTGTACGCGAACGCAAAGGTCTAGGTGACTGGCCTTCGTGAACGCGAGCGGGAGACCGCGAACACGAAGAAGGGCGGACCTGGGCTGGGCAGAATGTTTAAAAATCGGGATTTGGGTTCATTTCACCCATTTTTCTCTTGGCTTGGGCGATTTTTGGAGCTTTTGAAGAGGGGGTTCCGTCATTCATCATGAGGTAAGTAACTTATGCTAGTTTTGAGTTAAATACAAGGTTAATATATGGATTTAGACATGTAACTTGTAGAAAACTTGGGATTTGAGGGGAAAACCTAGAAAACTAGTTGTCTTGAATTTTGACCATGATTTTGAGTATGGAATTAAGAGAAAATCATATATTTGAGTTTGAGAGTTTATGGGTAAACTTTATCTTCGAGAAATTTCGGATTCCGGGCACGTGGGCCCGAGGGCATTTTTGTCAACTTTTCGTTTGGGGTTAGGAATTGTTATAAATTGGGTTGTAAAGTATAATTGAGCATGTATTAATGTATTTATATGATCGTTGGCTAGTTTTGGAGCATTGCGCGTTGGAGCAAGTCTTAGGAAGAATGTAGAATGCCGGTTGTGGATCTTCGGAGCGAGTTGAGTCTCCTTTCTAACCTTGTAAGAGGGAATTGTCCCCATAGGATTGTAAATGAGTAATGGTTGCTAAGTACGGGGGCTACGTACATACTAGGTGATGAGAGTCTGTGCGTAGCTACTATATAATAATTGTTCGGGTAGTTTAGGACCCACGTCATGTCTAATTGGGGAATATCTCTTATTTTAAATTGCCAATATGATCGTTTATGATATGCTAGAGAACTTAGGAAATGAAATGTGAGCATATGAGTTTGTTGAGCCCTGGTAGGAATTCCCTAGTATGTAATTGAGCCTTATGTGCTTTCTTGATATTTTCTTGATGATTATTGATCGGGCCGAACGCCTCGGTGAGAATAGATGCATCTATGGTTCATGCCGCTCGACCCTCGGCAGTGCATAATTTATTTTCTATTGGAGGGGGCCGTCGACCTCGACATGATTGTGCATGATTTATATACTTGCATTTAGTTATGACATGATCACTCATTTAATATGAAAAAGGAAAAACTGGTAATTTAATTATGTCAAGAACATGAATATGACCCTTCTATTAAACTTGTATTATTGGAAATCATTCATGCTGTATATTTCACTTGATTATATTATATTATTTTGACCTTAGTAAGTATCAAGTCGACCTCTTGTCTCTACTTCTTCGAGATTAGGCGTGATACTAATTGAGTACACGTTGATTACATACTCATATTACACTTCTGTGCATTTTTGTTGCAAAGGTATATATATACCTCTAGCAGCCTACTGGGCGTAGTAGCACGGATGTTTCTGGGACTAGGTGAGCTGCATCATTCGAGGCAACCGCAGTTAGTGTAGTTCCTTTCAGCCTTTGTATTTTATTCCCTATCCACCATATTTCGGACTGAGGTTTTATTTTATCTTTCTTATCAGTAGTTGCTCATGTACTTGTGACACCGGATTCTGGGGAGGTATTTGGATTGTTTGGAAATCTTAAAAGTTGTTTAAATATTTCATTATTTATTCGGAGAAATATATTGAGTCTTGTTTAAATCGTATAAAAGAAATGTTTTCAAAATTGTTATAACGAGAATTTAATCAAGTATTCTAGTTGGCTTGCCTGACAGAGCTGTCCGGCGCCACCACGACCCTTAGTGTATTTTGGGTCGTGACAACATGGTATCAGAGCACTAGGTTCCCGTCGGTCTCACGAGTCATGAGCAAGTCTAGTAGAGTCTCGCGGATCGGTACAGAGACGTCTATACTTATCCTCGGGAGGCTACAAGGCTGTTAGGAGTACTTCCCTTCTTGATTTCCTTATCGTGCGGTTCAATTACTTTGAGGCTTATGCCTTTGATTCCTTCCCACTCAATCTTACGCGACGCGAGCGCTTGTTAGAAATCGAAAATTGAAGGATTACAATAGCACTACAAATGTGGTGTGGGATGATTTTCCCGGTATAGTTGATTGGACTATTATAGTCGCATTATAGAGGGGTATTATATTGTTTTAGCTTACTAACAGAACTTCTAAGAGCCTTGAGGCTAGGCACTGGTTGACATAATGCTTATGAGCGATTATTCCGTAGTGTTGTTGTGATGGTAGGATGTTTGCCCATGTGTCGGGGCAGTGAATGAATTGGAGGGAGGTTTACTCAGCGTGTAATCAAGGGATTCAGTATTTTATTCCCGACAGGGCAAAAGACAGTCGGACTAAGAATGGTCAGGTGTGGGCTGGTGGAAGTAGTGAGGCTTGGTATTTGGAAGCGTGGTTGAGCTTTCTTTTATGAGGGGGTGTCGTGGTCCTGATTGAATGTACTTAGTTGTTGGTGTTATAATCTGCTACAATTCGCCTTTATGGAAAGATATTGTGAGATAGTATTGGAGATACAACTGTCAGATATCGTAGGGCGCGATGGTTCTAGATTTGATCAGTATTTCAAGATGTTGACGGTCCAATAAAGACGACCTTCGGAAAATTTTAAAGTCAGTAACAAATTATGGATTCAAGTTCCAGGAAGATACATTTTATTAAGGCAATAACTGAGCAACAAAAGATGAGAAAACATGTGGGAAGTGTCAGGTGGAGTTTTGAACTTCTAGAAGGCCAGGTATAAGAAATGCAGGTCGATTGGTTGATTAAAGAAGTGAGTTTTCCCAAAGTGGGAGAGTGGCGGATGTTGCATATGGGCTTGGTAGTAGGATGACTACGCGCCAAAGGAGAGTTTGGAATGATCTGGGATTTTAGCGACTGGCCATTGAAGTCTGCGGATGTAAATTGAAGTATGGGCCATTATGCAGCAGGAGATTTGGTATAACGGGAAGGAGCTGCTTGAAATGGAGGAGGGTGCAGCATAACCCTGAATTTGGAAGGATGCTACCGCATATTTAATTGATGTCCGCAAGGGGCGAATGGACCTGTGCAGCTGGAAGGTGAGCTCGGACTCAGGATGGGCTATTGGTGTCATAGTGAACTTACCCCGTGCAGCGACATGGGAAGATATCGGGAGGTGATTCCCCTAGATGGGTTATTCCCCGTGAGCAGATTAGCGGTCGCGTGGTTGGCGAAGCTTTTGCAAAGAATTATATTGGTTGTTCAACAAAGAGATCGGTCGTACGAATGTGGTTAATGATTCAGAATATAAAAGATGGGGATTTACAGGAAGATTCCGAGAAATTTTGATAACTTATGGCGCGAGGTTATGTCAATAAGAGGTAAAAAGGTTGGGCGAACTCAAGAATGGTGAAATGATGGCTTCAAGCTAAGTGGGAGAGTCCCACCACTTATGATTGGGCTGTATGATTAACTACCTGCGTGATTTCTGGTTATTAGCATATTGATGGATCAATCCAACTACGAGAAAAGACCATAAGTAGTAAATTGAGCGGAGGAATTATTAAGGATGTGCTATGGTTAACCTTCTTGGCTCATGTTCAGACTTGGGAAAAGGTTCAGGATTTATGCCTGGTATAGATACAGGTTTCAGAGAAAGCGATTTTGTTGGGTGCTTCGCCGAGAGAGTATTCATGTGTTATAAGAATTATGGAGTGAATTATATTTTGGACCAAGCCAGAAGGGGTGCCTCTCAGTAACGGTCCTAGTGAATTCAAGAGGTAAAGTGTGGTGCCTAATGATGTCGAGCTTATAGGTACAACTAAGAATCAAGCTTTGTAGCAGCTTATGAGAAGGTGCCCAGAATGTTCTATGATACTTTTGACTTGTGGTGTAGCATTTGAGTGATATGAAATAGCTCGTGGGAATTTAGACAGCCTGGTCTCGTGATTCCAGGTCACTCGGGGTGAGTGTAGATGGAGTATGTTATGTGTTAAATGGAGTTAGTATTATTTCTAAGGCAATCAAGGATAAACTGGAAGGAGGTAGATTGATTAGCCATAGTTGAATTGGCATGTTGGGGTCAGTGATCAGTTCATTCAGCGTGATCAAGTTATGCGTATGATTTGTGGCGGTACGTGTGAGGCTTGTCGGCCGCCGTAATTGATGTTATTCAGAAGCATTCTTCTGTTATGGCTTGTCAAGTGGAAGCAGATTCCGGAAGGGATATGGTGGCTTGGACCACTACTTAGAGAATTGCATATCCTACGGTTATGGGAATTTACCTATGTGTTGCTATGATTCTCCTAAAGTGAGTTAAGTGAAAAGTTCTTATATGATGAAGTGTTAAAATATTAATGATTTCGGAGTTATGATGAAAAATCGTGTCCTATCGTATATTGGCATGTTGGGTGCGGTAAGAGGTATGGAAATGTGAAGTAAGGATCAAGGTTGCAGTTCGGTGTTGACAAGGATGTCACGGGCTCGGATGAGCAAGGAAGGGGTTGAATTATTAGAGTAAATTGGTATTTTCTTCCGCGTCACCTGAGATCGATGTGTTGTGGAAGAGGTTTTGCATCCTGGTTAAGGATTCTGGATCACTTTTCAGCGTTAGTGCGTCCGATGGTTTAGATGTGCGGACCCATTATTTATTTCGGAAGATTGTGGGAGCGTGTCCCACGGGAAGATTGTATAAGTGTGACATGTAGTCACTTGATTGGCTAAAGATTTAAACCAAGTATGAGGATTGTGGTAATATCATTAATTTGAGAATTTATGCCTGGAGGGCACTTTGTATATTGGGTTATGAACTGAGGAGGTTGCTCCGGTTATGATGGTTATTCTTACGTGATATGAGGCAAAAGGGAGTTACTACGGAACTTTGAAAGGTCATTGGCCAAGTTGGTGCAATCAGAAATCGGCTTGAGATCGGTGGATTGATTTATTTGTGAACAAGGCTTTATATAAGGCCAATTGTGTTCGTTTCAGCGAGCGTTCCCTATGGAGGAACAGTCGGGGTGTTATTTTGTCATCAACTATTCCAGGTAATGATGTATTGCGCCGTATGAGTTGTGAAATGGCTTGGTAAATTCTTATGTGTTAAGGTTCCGCGTGGCGATGATGTTATGTGAGAAGAATGGCTATTGAGATTCATATCTTGTATCGCACCTCAGTTGTGCTTGAGTTTTGTAGCCTATGGCGCTACGTGTTTTCTCAGGGATGGTATTATGCACTTAACGTGCTTGCGATTGAAATTCGATATTTTTATTGAAATGAGCAGATTTAGCTTGAAGTGCAATCTCCTTATGTGAGATCTATGTGTGGATCGGGTGGAACGCCACCATGGGTATGTTATTTGGATCGGGTGGTACACCGCCATAGGTATGTTATTAGGATCGAGTTGCGCGCCGTAATAGTGTGATGTCGAGTCTGGTCCTCTATATGTTATTTTTTTGTGTTTTGCTTCCTATCTTCTAAGGAAGGTCCGTACTAGTGCGGGGGTTAGGTAATTCCTTCCAGAGTTCGATTTTTGTTTGTGTTGTGTTCGGATTTGTGGCCTACTGGTACATTGTGGTGTCATACGAGACTTGTGATCGCATTTGGAGTGGCTTATTGCCTGAGCAGTTCGTACTGGGTAAGATGAGATTGTGGGATTTAGGATCAGTGCAATATGATTATATAAAGTATATTAAGGAGCGAAGATCATTATTTGGTTCAGAATGTGGTAATGTTTCTTGTCAGAAGTATAGACTCGATGGTTGGTTGACTCGGCAGTTGATTATGAATTTCGGCATCTCATCCATCATGGCGGTATTGTAATAGTTAGAGTAAGACCTATGTAGGTCATGAGGTGCAATACGAGCATCGGATTCGTGGAATTTTGATTAATTCAAACAGAAATGTTATTGTGGTCCTATGAGTAAAGTGATGCAAAGTGTGAATTCAGCAGAGTTATGCAGTCATGTTTGAGTACATCGTATAGTGATTGATACGGCGATCGTGTGTTGGAAACAGGCCTGGCATAGAATTTCGGATGTTGGAATTGGGCTCTAAGGCTTATTTGTTTGAATAAAAGGGAATATCTTCAGAATTTATCGAGCCAATATGCTCAGCTAAGTTGTGGTAGCACGGGAAGGCGCATGAGAAGTTAAACAGCAATTTTGGACTACTTCAGTATAGTTCTCAACACGTTCGAGGAAGAACGTATGTTTAAGTGGGAGAGAATGTAACGACCCGACCGGTCATTTCAAGACCTAGCGCATCGTTCAGTAGTCTGAGGCCATGAGCAGCTTCATTTCAGGTGTTATGACTAGTACGCGTGGTCGGAACTGAATTTCGGAAAGTTTAGAGTTGGTTTGGGAAGAGAATTGTCATTTCGGAAGCTTAAGGTTGAAAGAATGAACTAGGATTGGATTTTTGAGCAAACGACCTCGGAATAAAGATCTGAAGGTTCCAGCAGGTTCGTATGATGACTTCGGACTTGGGCGTATGTCCTGATCGGGTTTTGGATGACCCAGGTGCATTTTGGCGCCTATTGTGGAAGTTAGCATTTTGGAAGAAATTTCATAAGTTTGGTTTGAAGTGCATTTCAGTGTTATCGATGTCCGTTTGAGATTCCGAGACTGTGAATAGCTCCGTATGGTGATTCTGGAGTTGAGAGCACGATCGAAAGTAAATTCGGAGGTCCGTAGGTCCTTTTGGAGCAATTTGGCTAAAGTTAGAATTTGAAGGTTTTTGAGAAGTTTGACCGGAGGTTGACTTTTTGATATCGGGGTCGGAATCCGATTCCGAAAGTTGGAGTAGGTCCGGAATGTCGAATATGATTTGTGTGTAAAATTTGAGGTCAATCGGATGTGATTTGATAGGTTTAAGCATCGAAAGTAGAAGTTGGAAAGTTCAAAGTTTATAAAGCTTGAATCGGGGTGTAATTCGTGGTTTTAGCGTTAATTGATGGGATTTGAAGCCTCGAGCAAGTCCGTAATGTGTTTTGGGATTGTTTGGTATGATTGGTTGGGGTCCCGGGGGCCTCGGGTGGATTCCGAATGGTTAACGGATCGAATTTGGGTAAAAAACTATTGCTGGTTGCTAGTATCTGGTTTCCTTCTTCGCGAGCGCGAAGCAAGTCTGGCGAACGTGAAGAGGAAAATGGGAGGTTTCAGGTTTTGGCCTTCGCGAACGCGAAGAGGAAGTTACAAACGCGGAGGGGCGGGCTGAGCTGCTACGCGAACGCGAGGAGGGGATCGGGAACGCAAAAAAGGAAAAGGTGGGCCTGGGGTCTTGGGCCTACGCGAACGCGAGGCCTTGTAAGCGAACGCGAAGGTCTGGGTGACTGGCCTTCGCGAATGCGAGCGGGAGACCGCGAACGCGAAGAAGGGCGGACTTGGGCTGGGCAGAATGTTTAAAAATCGGGATTTGGGTTCATTTCACCCATTTTTCTCTTGTCTTGGGCGATTTTTGGAGCTTTTGAAAAGGGGGTTCCGTCATTAATCATGAGGTAAGTAATTTATGCAAGTTTTGAGTTAAATACAAGGTTTATATATGGATTTAGACCTGGAAATTGTAGAAAACTTGGGGTTTGAGGGGAAAACCTAGAAAACTAGTATTCTTGAATTTTGACCATGATTTTGAGTATGGAATTAAGAGAAAATCATATATTTGAGTTCGAGAGTTTATGGGTAAACTTTATCTTCGAGAAATTTCGGATTCCGGGCACGTGGGCCCGAGGGCATTTTTGTCAACTTTTCGTTCGGGGTTAGAATTGTTATAAATTGGGATGTAAAGTATAATTGAGTATGTATTAATGTATTTATATGATCGTTGGCTAGTTTTGGAGCATTGCGCGTTGGATAAAGTCTTAGGAAGAATGTAGAATGCCGGTTGTGGATCTTCGGAGCGAGTTGAGTCTCCTTTCTAACCTTGTAAGAGGGAATTGTCCCCATAGGATTGTAAATGAGTAGTTGTTGCTAAATGCGGGGGCTACGTACGTACTAGGTGACGAGAGTCCGTGCGTAGCTACTATATGATAATTGTTCAGGTAGTTTAGGACCCACGTATGTCTAATTGGGGAATATCTCTTATTTTAAATTGCCAATATGATCATTTATGATTTGCTAGAGACTTGAGGAAATGAAAAGTGAACATATGAGTTTGTTGAGCCTTGGTAGGAATTCCCTGGTATGTAATTGAGCCTTATGTGATTTCTTGATATTTTCTAGATGATTATGGATCGGGCCGATCTCTTGGGTGAGAATAGATGTATCTATGGTTCGTGCCGCTCGAACCTCGGCAGTGCATAATTTATTTTCTGTTGGAGCAGGCCGTCGACCTCGGCATGATTGTGCATGATTTATATGCTTGCATTTAGTTATGACATGATCACTCATTTAATATGAAAAAGGGAAAACTGGTAATTTAATTATGTCAAGAACATGAATATGACCCTTCTATTAAACTTGTGTTATTGGAAATCATTCATGTTGTATATTTCACTTGATTATATTATATTGACCTTAGTAAGTATCAAGTCGACCTCTCATCTCTACTTCTTCGAGATTAGGCGGGATACTCATTGAGTACACGTTTATTACGTACTCATACTACACTTCTGTGCATTATTGTTGCATAGGTATATATACCTCTAGCAGCCTACTGGGCATAGCAGCACGGACGTTTCTGGGACCAGGTGAGCTGCATCATTCGAGGCAACCGCAGTTAGTGTAGTTCCTTTCAGCCTTTGTATTTTATTCCATGTCCACGGTATTTCGGACTGAGGTTGTATTTTATCTTTCTTATCAGTAGTTGCTCATGTACTTGTGACACCGGATTCTGGAGAGGTATTTGGATTGTTTGGAAATCTTAAAATTTGTTTAAATATTTTATTATTTATTCGGAGGAATATACTGAGTCTTGTTTAATTCGTATAAAAGAAATGTTTTCAAAATTGTTATAACGAGAATTTAATCAAGTATTATAGTTGGCTTGCCTGACAGAGGTGTCCGGTGCCACCACGACCCTTAGTGGATTTTGGGTCGTGACATGGGGATTCGGACTTGGTCCATCCCGATTGATGACTCTACTATATTTTTGACTGAGACTTAATTAATATCATTATATTCTAAGCTAGTTTCCATGTTTGGGGCCTTGTGCCGATCTGTAGAACCCTTAGGGGGTATTTTGTACTAGTTGACCTCATTTTACTTGTCGAAATCATACTCTCAGTCATGTTCTTAACTGTTAAACATAATATAAACCGACTTTAGAAATTGGTAATCCAAATGAGATTAACCTGGGGTTGGAAACCCTGTCTTAGCTGAGTGGGCCCGAGAGGCCAAGTCAATATTGACTGAGAGGGGTCAAGGACCCCATAGTTAGGGTATTTGATATATACCGGATTAGGCTGCACGCCGCAGCAGTATATATACATATATGGATCGGACTACATGCCGCAGTAGTATATTATATGGATCGGACTGCACGTCGCAGTAGTATATTATATTGATCGGACTGCACACCGCAATGATATATTATATGGATCGGACTGCACGCCGCAGTAGTATAGCGCTTGGGCTGTAGGAGCCCCTCCGGAGTCTGCACACCCCCAGTTAGCGTAGTCGACTATTATTATTGGATCGGGTTGCACGCCGTAACAGTTAATATATATATATATATATATATATATATATATATATATATATATATATATATATATATATATATATATATATATATATATATGGATCAGGCTGCAAGCCGCAACAGTATACTGTACGGATCGGGCTGCACGCCACAGCGGTATAATTAAACTACCGATCATTGAGAGGAGTAAATGAGTTGTGTACTGGTTTGAGGGATATTCACCCATTTTTCTCATTTAGCTTATGTTTAATGCACTTACTGTTTTTATATAAAACTGCATAGTGTTTTTACGAGTTTTCTTCTCTTCAGTCGTTATTTATTGCTATTACTCACTGAGTCGGAGTACTCACTTCACTCCCTGCACCATGTGTGCAGATATAGGTATCTCGAAGGCATAGTTGAGTTGTTGTGCTGCTGTCCAGACTATCACCGGAGTTATCGAGGTAGCTGCATGGCGTCCGCAGGACCCGATTTCTCCCCTTATCCCTTTTATTTCCGCATTCTAGACTTTCATATGTATAGGTTGCTACCCAGTTGTATTTAGAGGCTCTCGACTCGTGACACCAGATATTTTGGGATTTGTGTTGGTATTTTCATGGCTTTCAGCACTGTTTAACGGTTATCACGGATTATAATCATGTTAATTTGGTAATTTAACTCTATTAATTGGTAATGAGCTTCGTACAAGGGTTGAGAGTGTTGTGTTGGTCGGGCTTGCCTAGCATTTTGTTGGGCGTCATCACGACCGGGATTGGGGTCGTGCATGTACACGGCATATAGACTATTGTAATTGAAACAGGACTTTATGTGTAAATGAGTAGATCTATTAGTCTTTTAGTTCGAAATTGAAGGTTTGCTAAGATCCTGCATGTGATTTGAATGTTTGAAGTCATTTGAAGGAGCTGGAAACTTGTAATTTGTTAAGTTTAGGAATTTAGTAGTTATAGGTGATATGTTTTTTCATTCAAAAATCAGTAGATCCATGAGTTTATGATTTGTTTGTCAACTTAAGATCCAATTACAATCATGACCTGTTAGCTCGTTAATAGATGTCAGCTTGTTAATAGACGTTAAGATCCAATTGAATCACTGTTAATAGATGTCGAAAGTTTGTTAAATTAGTAAGCAAATTCGTAGTCAATACTAGTTTGATTAATGCCTGGACCGTTTGGGCCATAAATAATTGAGCTTAATATGGCCCAGTTACACAATAACTGCGAGAATATCACCATGTCTCCCTTTAAATCAATTAATTTCGATAAGTCAAGGGCCTGTGCGGTTTGGGCCTAAGTCCCAATTTTGTTGCCCTCGCACTGGGCCTTGTGAGCACGTGATTTTTGCCCTAAGCAAATTATTCCTAAAAATACAAACAAAATAATTTTTAATTTTTGTTGATATTGATGCCATTTTTGTGTTAAATAGTTACATAATAATTCATAAAAAATATATATAAAAATACGCATATGCATTAAGAGTTTAATTTTATAATTTTGGTATTAATTCATTTTTGGGAACAAATTAATGAAAAAAATCAAAAATAGCATTTTTGTATTTTAATTGAAAATTACCATAAAATAGATATTAATTAATGTAACAATTTAATAAAAAGGAAAAGAAAATACAAAAAATACAAAAGAAAAAGAAAAAAATACAAAAAATACAAAGGAAAAGTATAATACAAAAATAAAATACAATAAAATTTGGACTAATACAAATTACACCAATTAATAAAGCCCAAAAATTAGAAATGTCCAAGACCAAAAGAGATTATACCCGGTCTGCCCCATTTTTGGACAAAACGACAGGGTTTCAGTGCAAGAGATCTCAGCTGTTAAATCTGTGTATCCAACGGTCTTGGTTTTGCTTCTCATTAATTGAAACGACGACGTTTCATTTCAGGTGATCTGAGCCACTCGTTTGATCAATCTAATGGCTGAGAATGAATTTTCATTTAAAGCAAACGATGTCGTTTAAGGTTGCGAGTGATCTGAGCCGTTGGTTTGTTTAATCCAACGGCCTGAGTTCGTTATAGGGTTTTTAATACATTAAACGTTACACCCTTTAATTCATTTCCTCTCCTTCTTCCCCCCGTTCAAACCCTAGCTGCCCTTAGTTTCTCTCAGTCCCCGCCGGAACCCTACCGGCGGGAGACACCATTTATGCCAACCACCATGCCCTTAACACCACCTGACCGCCTCAACCTCCTCTTTACACCCCTTTACTTCTTTTTCCTCGAATAAGTCCCAATCTTCTCGAATATTCAATTTAGTCTCGCCGGAACCCTAGTTCTAGCGAACACTACTTCACTGAAATCACTCCAGAATCACCCTTTAATATCCTCTTGACATCCTTAACCCCATTCTAAAGCCCTCAAATCTCAAAAGTCACTGGAAAACCCCAAAATGTTAAATAGAAGTTTGCCGGCGACCAAAACTTCAAGAAAGGGCCGTAAAAGGGCTCCTGGATGCCGGAGTTAGTCTTTAAAAGAAAAAGAAGAAAAGAAAAACAAGACTATCGAAAAAATAAGGAAAAAAGCTAAGTATTTTTCTTCCTTTCTTTTGATTTCTTTTATTTTTTCTGTGCATGCATGTGTTTGTTTCTTTTGTTTCTTGATAAAATGATATAATATGTTTAGACTTTCTGATTATTAATTCGTTGTTCGCTAAAATTGATACTGTTTTGAAACTAAAAAGAGAATAAAAATCTTAATAAATAAATTCTGATATTAGTCTTAGGATTAAATAAATTTTAATAACTTTTCAATATTATTTCTGTGTTGAATGTTTAAGATTGATATTAATTGGAAGTTAGGGTTTAATAGAATTAAATATTAGATTTTTGATTAGTTTTAGAATTATTTTCGATTCTGATTATCTTTAGTTCTTAAATTGATTTTGAAAATTGTTTAGAAATAATTTTGTTTGTTATATTGTTAGTTTATTTTGATTCGATTGGTTATAGCTGTTAGTATTTGATCCTGAATTTAGTTAATATGTTAGGGGTAAAAGGGTAACAGGCAGAACGATTATTTAGTAAATCTGACTTGGATTCAAGGGTGTTTTAGGGTACAACAAAGGGGTTAGATGTAATAAGTCTTAGGAGATATGGGTAGTATAGGCAATATAAAAGGGCAATTCAATGAATACCAATTAGAAGTGGGGGTAGAAGGGTAAAAATATTAGAATAGAATGTTCTAGATAGGGGAACAGGGGTAATTCTGCATAAATAAGGGTTAAACAATCAATTAATTAGAAAACAAGAAGGATACAATTGAAATAAAAGGGGGACCAATGGGTAATTTCAGAAATTTTGAATTTCCCTCTCTTTCAACTCTATAAATAGGCCTCCAATGGCCTCTTTCAATAAGTTTGGCAATCTGAAATTTCTATCAAATATTTCTATTAGTCTGTTATTCCAAATTCCCACTTCTAAAATTCAAAAACTCAAAAAATATCAAAAACAGTAGGAAGAGCTCGAAATTTTAATGTTAAATTGGTTTCAATTTCAAATCGAAGACTGTTTTATTGATTTTGTGTTGATCTGGTGATCAAAAATACTGCTGAGCTTGTATTGAACTAAGTTTAGGGTTATTCCATTGATTGCTATCATTTGCTGGTCTAAATTTGGAGTTATTGAGGCTGTGATTGAGTTTGCTGCGTTGATTACTGTTGCTGTTGCTGTTTGTTAAAGATCTAATTCTCTTCTTACATTTCTCTTATACTCAGGTACATAACTGAACTCAACATTGATATGATTTCAAGCTTTGAGCAATAAAATGAAGATCTGATTGTTATTCTGAAGTTTCGTTGATAGATGAGTTAAAATTTGATTAGATCATTATACGCAGTAGTTATTTGTATGTGCTAGGATTAGATAATTTGTATTGGACTGTAAATTTGGACTGTGTTTGGGCATTGAATATTTGGACACTTATTAAGTATTAGATCATTTTGTATAATGTTTTAAGTACTTGTAGTATCTAGAATAATAAGATTGGTTAGATCTGGATTTCGTTTAATACAGCATGAATAAAAACTAAAAAATATCTGTTAGTATTTTTTTATCAATTTTATTTTTTTATGTGTTGAAATCAGAAATAGGAATAAAATGCATGTGTTAAGCAAGTATGTTATCACTTAGATTAACTTTGAAACAGTATTTCTATATTATTGTAAAATCTAGCAGTTTCGAGTAATAATACTCTAATTCACATTAATATTCGAAGTCGATTTTAAAAGAGTGAATGAATTAGTAATCAAGCTTTTGGTTATACAAATTATAAATAATCGCCAAATAGGTGTAATGAGGATATCAGCCCATTATTAGTTGCTAAATATGCAATGTATTCAGTTAAATATTGTCAATTGCTTAATAAAAGTGATAGTAAAATGTGGATATTTGAATTCTGAATTTGTAAGATAATACATTAACAAATAGTTAAGATCATCCTCATTCGGAAATCTGTGAAGCATGCTGGTTCAATTGATTGTATAAAAACTGAATTGATTAGATTTTGATAATAAATTTAAGATTAATGCACAAACTGGACCTTGCCTTATCCTATTGGGTCAAACATCTCGAGGTCCAAAATCATGGTGAAATATTCTGCTGGGCCAAACATTCTGAGGCCCAAAATTAGTATAAAGTCTATTATGCTGAAATTGCAATAGGAATAAGGAAATTAAACTAGGTATAAAATCGGGTTTTGAATCAAGTAGCGAGTTTAAGCTAAAAGATTTATTCTTTTGTTTGAATCCGAACTTGAACTTGAGATTCGAATTTCTATTTTATGAATTAATTGACCTCTAGAGACAAAACAAATAATAGAGAATTTTAGATATTTTATTTTTGCCTTAATAAATAAAAATTCAAATTTACAATTGCGGGGCCCTCATTAATTACTTACTAAAATACTTAGTATTCGGGATAGGCCGTTTAGCGAATTTCACGGCCTTCCCAAAAGATATAACACGTTAGCCGCTTTAGGCGCGATTTTAAATAATTTTACCTTCCTAATACGGGTGTGCATTTCATGCAACCCAAATCTAAATCCGAAAACGTCAAATAAAAATGTGTCGAGGATCCGGGTGCATTTCATGTGACGTGATCCGAAAACA
>MU744785.1:18206-66053 GCA_026770625.1 Nicotiana glauca | reverse complement strand
TTTTTCTAAAATCAACAATTGTTATTTTCTCTTTTCCTTTCTCTCAAATTTTTGTCATTTTTTTTTTAACCGGTCAACATGATGGCCTGAGACAAATAAATGCAACATATAATCATGATGGTCTTTTCATATTCAGGTCACCTGTCCTAGACGGACCAAACCCCTGTGTTGAGTCCCCTAAGTCAGATATGATGCAAATAATCGTCCTAACTCTAGGCTCAATATCCTGGTTTTATTGGTTCTAGACTGTGCACCCGAGCGGATGACTCGAGTCGAGGAGGGGGCTACGTACCAGGGACCCGCGAGATCGTCCAGCTTAGTAAATTGTCCGGCCTCTTTCTTATTTCAGGGTATTGACACTAACAGAATAGGGAGTCTCAACCGGTAAGCACATCCCCGGAGGTGAGAAGAGAAGGGTTTCGGTACAGTTTATATACAGTTCAGATAATATCAAAGCGGTAAACATTTATCACATTAAGCATAAAACATGTAAGAAAATCAGATATAACCAAATACAACAATTTATCTAAGCTCGAATTCTGAACCCTGAACAAAATGTTCGGGGTTCTTTTCCCCAGCAGAGTCACCAGAGCTCTCACACCTCCTTCTTACTTACTTTACCAAGAAGCCCCGCTTATTTTACTACACCCCGGGAAAGGATATAATAAAGAAGGGAAAGGAGTTTTTCTAATTTAAGGACAGTCGGAACGGGATTAGTTTTTTTAAATTTTTCAGAGTTGCCGCTTGAGAATATAATGGTGTCCCAAGTCACCGAGTTAATCCCGAACCGAGGAAAGTTTGACTCTGTTACAGTCTGCGAACTAGAAATCCGGATAAGGAATTCTGTTAATCCGGGAGAAGGTGTTAGGCACTCCCGAATTCCGTGGTTCTAGCACGGTCGCTCAACTGTTGTATTTGCTTTTATCTGATTTCTCTATATATTCCAATTATGTGCATTATTAATATTCCGCTTTATCAATTTTAAGGAATTGCAACGTCGTGAAAATGCATTTTTTGAACCACACCGTACCAGTACGCCTGTGGCTTTAAATACATTTCGACTTCGTTGAGAGTAAGATTTGGGTCACATAAATGTGCACCCATACTTGAGAATGTATGTTAAAATCGTGCCTAAAATATCTACGTCTTATTACTTTGGGAAAGACCGCGAAATTCGCTAAGCGGTCCTTCCAAATCTAAGGGTTTTATAACAATTAATTGAGGGCCCCGTGCATTTTGTTCTCTAACGAGGCTCATCCCATTTATTTTTAAAAGGTCAAGCCTATAGTGTACTACGTTTTCTATTATTGTTTATGCCTTATCTAAATATCGACTAACACTATCTAATCATGGTTTGTATTAATATTTTTTATGTCCAGGCCTTCATGTGATTTGGGCCTGGAAATTGGTCCAGCAAAGAGTAACGCACGGCTTCATCTTAGCCCAGTTTGTATATACTAGTTTACTCACATGAGCATAAAGGGCTATGGCTACTGAATCTGAGCCCTTTTGCTTGATCAAGCCCAGGTTATTAACGAAATCCAAAAGAACAAACACAAACATGGTTATTGAGCTACTACTGGATATACAAAACTTAAAAATTACCCAAAGGCGATAGTACTGAATTTCTATTACTGTTTTGAACTTATTTAGATTAGATACTTATGTTGTTAAACGATTTGTATATTAGTTATCATTATTCACTGATTTATGCTATATTTATCAATTGAAATGCAAACTCATCACATGCGGTATTGAACTATTACTTTATTCCATTGGAAATACTAAACTAAAATACTGAAAACCTATTTGAATTGAAGTACAAAATTATTCGTATTGAAGCAAACATTTATACTTATCATTGAAAGCTTATTGCAACTTCTTTTACATGAATTAACCTGAAGCTTAACGTATTAACTAATCAGAATTCGAATCTGAAGAACTCATACTTTTATTTACTTAAACTGACAATCAATGAACTAAGTATAACATACGAATTCTTAGGATTCCATTTCACTTTCTGATTCGTCTCAACATGATCAATCAAAACAGACTTTAAACTTATTTTTTAATTTTTTTAATCCTTACTCGATGTGATTTGTTTTCTATTGATTTATTTCATATGACTTTCTACGTGATATCTAAACTAAACTACTTAAGGAAATATAAGTTCTAATTCACAGTCCATACAGTCCATAGTCCTATTTATACATATGATTTTTCCTAATGAATACAGATGAGTCTATGTAGTTCTACATCTAGGACATAAACAGAATCTGAAATTTAGTAAAACAAATTGAGCAATTTCATATCTCCAAAAATTTTGATTACATCTTCAAATCTAGAAGTGTACCTGGAAAAAGGTGAAATAAGCTTCGATGAGTCTAGGCAAACAGAGGAAGAAGATCAGCAATGACAGGACTTCAGCTAGCAATAACCAGCAGTTTCACAGTAATACACAGTAGCAGAATTGATACCAAAACTTAAACCAAACAGCTTCAGCAACCGATATCAGCACAAAGCAATAGATGAAAGCACCAGAACTCAAGAGATCTCCACTCGAACTTGAATAAAAAAACCAATAGAACAATAGTAGTATTATGAAATTTGAACTATTAAACCTTTTCAGAACTTTTCGAACCCTAGAGTTGCAAAATTTCTGGATTTTTCAAACTTCCAAACTTAAAAAACCCTTAAATGTGGCCTAAGGAGGCCTATTTATAGAATAAAATGGGAGGGAATTTTGAAATTAATATTCTGATTTTCCACCCCTTATCTTATGAATTATTTTCAGATTAATACACCTAGTTTAATCGTAAATGCACTAGAACCCCATACTAGAAGGTTCTAATGGCATCTATATTATTCTAATAACCTTAATTGTCCATATTACCCTCACTTGCTTTCAATTTCTACCTATTTACCCTTTATTTGTGCCCAGAATACCCCTTATTCTTTAGGTATTTACCCACAAACCAGGAAGCATTACCACTTATACCCTTAACCCCTAAGTTTATTATAGTATACCAATTATCCTTTTCCCCTTAGCCCTGTATTTTTCTTTTATTTACCCTTTTAACCCTTTTATCAATCAGAAACTTCAAAGTCAAAATCGACTTGCAAAAATAGCCAACAATTGACAGTTTTACAGATATAGTCAAATTAGGTCTAACTACTCAATTAACGAGATTCAAGGGAACAGATTAATCATAGGTAGAATCTAATCAACAGAATACTTAATTACTAATTTTGATCTTATCAAGTAAAAACCCTAAACATCTAAGTGTGGCTATGAACAACAAAACATGTGATTTTTGACTAAAAACTTTATCAGAAAAGAAGACATGTGATTCCCAAGTAGAAAAGATCAGAAAGCTAGCATGCTATTCATAACTGAGCAAGATCAGAAGGGAAATAGGCATATGATAGAACAAATAAAACAATCAGGAAGGCAAAGACATGTGATAGAACAAATAGAAAAAATTAGGAAAGCAAAGAGACATGCAAATAGGAAAACCAGGATTAGAACACTTAGCTTTTCGATTTGTTTCTTCTTTTCTTTCTTTCTTTCTTCTTTTTCCTTTCCTTCATTTTCTTCACTTTTCTTGGTTATCCAGAACATTGGAAGTTCAGGATCATTTTTTTTGGATTTTTAATCTTCAGCCAGACTCATCGAGTCTTTTTTGTGTAAAAGACTCTTAGGAAATAGGGATATTAGGGTTTTGGGTTTAACAGGGTGGTTTTTGGACTAGGGGTGTTCGCTGGAGTAGGATTCCGGCGACACATTTTTCAATATTCGAGGGGTTTGGGTCTTATTCGAGATACAACACCTAGGTGGGGTTAAAGAGGAGGAGGAGGTGGTCCGGGGGTGTTCATGGTGGACCCTGGTTCATAAGTGGTGGTCGTCGGAGTAGGGTTCCGGCGACACCTTTTGGATTATTTGAGGTTTTCCAGGGGTTTTCTGGGGAAGTTGATAGGGTAGGGTGAAAGAGGAGAAGGAGTAGGCCAAGGGGTGTTAATGGTGGCCTGAGTAGAAGAGGTGACGAACTATCACCGGTAGGTTTCCGGCGATGGTGGAGAGGGTGTTAGGGCGGCTAGGGTTTCAGCAAAAGAGACGAGGGTGTGAAATGAATAGATATGTAACGTTTAGGTATTTAAAAACTTTAGATGATCTGGAACCGTTGGATTGAATGAACCAAGGGTTCAAATTTAATTAACCCAATTACGACGCCGTTTCACTTAATTAGCCATTCAATCTGGACCTTTGGATTGATGTTGCCAACAGTTCAGATCAGTTCACATAGGCGACGTCTTTTTATTATTAAACAACTGTTACTCCTGGGCCGTTTGATCAAATTTCCAACGGTCCAGATTTAATCAACCTGGACGGTGTCGTTTGGTTTAATATGAAGGCCAACCGGCTTGATTTCATTCGGGCCTGGTCCGTTTATTATACCATTCGGGCTACTGAATTGTATTTGGCCCAATTGTATTTTGTACTATATATTGTATTTTCTTGTATTATCTCTTTTTATTATTATTATTTTTTTGTATTTTCGTATTATGTTTCTTATTTATTATTTTTTTCTGTATTTTCGTATTACTACTGTATTTATTATTTCTCGTATTTTCTTCGTATTTTCTTTTAATTTTTCTGATTTTTCTAGAATTAAGAGTAATTTTCCTATATTTTTTTGGTATTTTCTAATTAATACAAAATGTATTTTGTTTTAATTTTCTTTTCTTTATTTTCCAAAAATAAAAACAAACACTGGTATTTCTACACAATTATCAATAAATTTCCACGCAAAAATCATTTTTATATATTTTTTGGAATAATTTGCTTGGGGCAAAAATCACGTGCTCACAAAATGCACCCGTAGTTTTTGACATATTTTAACATCGTCGGGATTTGAATTTGGATCACATAAATGTGCATCCAAGTTTAGGGAAGTAATATTATTAAACGCGCCTAAAGCAACTACGCGTTTGCACTTTGCGAGGGCCATGAAATTTGCAAAATGGCGTGCCTCGGCATCTAAGGATCAATACAAGATTAATTAAATGAGGGCCATGCATTGTCATTTTCCTTTGCATAACGCAAACCTGATTTATTCTAATAAAAAGGTTTACAGATTAAATTACGCGGGCCGTACACTATGTGATCTCATTACTTGTGGTGCATTCTTAACTAATTACCTAAGGTTACGTGATTTAAATCCATGAAGGCCATAGACTATTTGTGATCTATTATGAACCAACTTCATCTATTTGAATGGCTTAATTGTTTAATACTCAATGAAGTCAAGAGTTTCCCATAGTCATTTAGTTATTACTTTTGGACAAATGTGAGGCCCCAACAACTCATAGAAGTGAAGTATTTTCGAGTCAAACAACAAGGGAGGGGGTTCTTAGTTCGAACTCGTAGCCTAACACCAGAGGCTGATATTTTTGAAATTTATTTCTTTCAAACTAATCAGACCAAAGGGAACAAAGAATATTCAAAGCACTTTCAGGCGCCTATGCACACCACTGTTCTGATAATCCAAATGAATTCATAATAAGAGAAGACCAAGGATCCCAATTCTACTCCATTATTGAATAAAACTATATGACCTTAAACTCCCTGAGAGAGACAAGTGGAGATATTAAAATCTGCCACATGAACTTCCAAATTTGGCCTTAAACTCCAATCATGTTCTTAATGCTTTAACACTCAAGGACTCATGCATGAAAATAGACAGCAACACACTGACATGCCACTAAAATCAATTTTTATAGCTTGGACCTCTTTCACTACTGAATGAACAATCAATATCTATCACATGATTACAGACCCTATAATTGCGAGGATAAGTTAATTCATGCCTTGCCAGTTCAAATGAACTACACAACCAGGATAAATCTAACAAACCATAATTATGAATTCCACACTACTACCTAAATGTTCATGGAACTACATTAAATCAAACACCTTAGATATCCAGTATTTTTCATACAGAAAAACATATAAAAATTGAAAGAAAAGGAAAGAAAATGATCAGAAAGTCTATATTCCTTCTTCACAACATTTTCCTCAAGTTCAATTCACAGTCAAGGGTTACAAGATAATGTACCTGGAAGATGAAATCAAAAGGAAAGGGGGTCAATAGTTTACAGCAATCAACAACAGCAACAAAACCACCCAGGTTCAACAATGGAATATGATTATAAACTTGAAAAGCTCCACAAGATAGCAGTAACTTAGCCAAATAAACCACAACCCTTCCAGAACCAGTAACACTCCAAGCTTACTCTCAGACAGGAATCAGAAAAATGTGTTTTTAACCTTGCAACCTTAGGAATCAATACAAAGCTTTTCAATAGAACAATAGCTTTTCAGCTTTTCAATGTGTGTTCTCTCTTAAGCTCTCAATCGAAATTTCCTCTCTTTATATGTGTTCTCCAGTGTATTCATGTGTCTCTATCTCACTCAATGCTCTCAACTGAAATATCTGTCCCCCTTTTCTCTCTATCTTGCTCTAATATTTATACCCCTCCTCAAACCTTTTCCAGCTCATGAGAGCAATAAACTCATTAAAAAAAATGTTTACCCCATGTTATTCTCTAGTTTTTCCACTACTGAATGTCAGTTCCACTTTTAACCCCTTTTTCCTTTGTTAAATTCAACTAGTATGGGCAGTCTGTATTTAATCCAGGCGTGCCTCGACAAACAGTGCTGGTATTCCACTTAGTTACAATTTTCAAGTTACCCTAAAAACCTTATTAACATTCTGAATCTTTCAAGCATTCAAACATCAAGGCTATTCAAATCCCTACCCAATACAAAATCATCACAGTCTGCCTAATAGTTCTTAAAACTAAAATCAGAACAAATTCATCTTTCAATGAAACTGGCACAAATTAGTTCAAGAACTACTATTATGTGAGCCTAAAACATTGGTCAAACCATACTAAACAAACAATCTATAAAATTCGAAAAGCTAAAAACGGAAAATCCTACAACAAACTAACCAAACAAACGTTTGAAATAAAAGAAAGGAGTAGAAGAGATAATAATACAAAAAAAAAATATGGGATAACTAATCAAGAAACTTACCTCTAAATGATCCAACACTGCCCCGAATTAAACTTCAGTTTTCTTTGAATTTGCGGCCGGGATTGTCCTTAATCGAGTGTTCCCAAATGAGAACATTAGACTAAGGTCGATCTCAACCTCAAACCTTCATTCACTCAATGTTTTGGAGTTTGGGATTTTAGGGTTCTTTTCTGAGAAGTTCGAAGAATCAATTGAGGAAACTAATTATGGATTTGGGATGATGGTGATGAGGTGGTTATAAGATGTGTTTTTGGTATCGATTGGGTATGGCACCGCCACCAGGGGATCTTGTGGCCGCGCTAGGGTTCCTGGATTTAAACTGATATTCGACGGGTTCTTGGTCGATTCGAGGGAAGGTGGTTAGTGATTGGTCAAGAGGAAGTCAAGCGGGTTCAGGGGTGTAACTTTGGTAGCCATCGGAGGTGGTGTCGTCGGACACGGTGGAGGGGCTGTTAGGGTTTAATGGTTATTCGAGGAGATAGGTTGGGATTCGAAGAAGGATGAGGGTGAATCGGGACGGGGAGGTCAAAGTGAATCGATGGTGTAAAACTAGAGGTGTTTAGAGGTTGTCCGCTACCGTGAGCGATTTCCGGCAGGCAGCAGACGGTGGTGTACGGTGGTGGAATTCAGGGATATCTCTTAGAGGTGAGAGACAAAATGGGGGTTCTGATTTGAGGGGTAGGGGGTTGAAGTCTTTGGGTAATATTAAAATTAGGGAATTAATTAGAACCATTGGATGATGGAAATCCAACGCCTGTCATTAATTCCCTAATAAAACGGGGTCGTTTGGTTTCAGGGTGAGGCTGCATCAGTTTGGGGTATACGGGTTGGGGCAGGTTAGGCAGATACAGGGGTAGTCTTTGGACCGTTGGATGTGGATGGTTGAACAGTTAAGATCTTTTGGTCTTGAAACGACGTAGTTTCACTACCATACTACGTCGTTTCACTAGCCTGGGTGAAAGGTTTCTTGGACCGGGTTTTGGGAGTGGATTTGGGATTGTTTGGCTTGGGCCTCTCAAACTAGATAGATTTGGCCCAATTCTGAGTTCCTCTCTCTTATTAATTCTTTTCTTTTATTTTATTCCTAAATTATTTTCAAAAATAAAACTAAAGTCCTAAATTAAAATATGAAACCAAATTAACTTAAAGATACTAATTAACTCTAAATAATAATTATTGCGAATAATTAAGTACCAAAATCACACAATTTACACTAAAATGCAAAGTACGTTATTTTTTGTGATTTTCCATATCAATTACTTACTTAATCAATCCTAGTTGTAAATTTGAAACCTAAACATAAATGCAACATGTTTTTGTATTTATTATTTTTTCTATTAATTTAAACAAAATAAGCACGCACATGTAAATGCAAATAATGACGGAAAATACCACAAAAATCCATAAAATTGCAAACGAAGAAAAAATATTTTATTTTAAATTTTCTGGGAGTAATTCCCGTGGGAAAAAAATCACGTGCTCACAACGGCCATTTAGCCTTGGGCCTCAATGCAGGTCCAATATGGAAAACACGTAAAAATTAACTGGGCCAGGCATCCTACATGTCACGACCCATTTTGCCTAAATAGGTCATGATGGCGCCTAACACCATAGTTAGGCCAGCCAAACTGCGGAATTATGATTAAGTCTCTATTTTTATTTTACCAAACCAGATCTGCTAATTTTTTCAAGTAAATGAAGAAAGCTAGCAAAAATCGCAAAGAGCCTACATAGTGATACAGATCCTAAAAATGAATGTTCACTACAGTGTGTGCCAGAACCCGGTGTCACTAGCTACGGGCGACCAGTAGAGTATACACAAAAATGTACAAAACACTGTACTACTGTCTGAATCGGAATATACAGAAAACCATAAATACACGAAAGGACTCCTTCGGCTGCGGATCGACATGAGAAAGGAGGCAGCTCACCGTAGAAGTCCCAGAAGCGCTCACTGATATGCACCAGAGTGATGTCCGGATTCACCTGCCTCAAACCCTGTACATTAAGTACGGAAGTGTAGCATGAGTACATAAACAGCGTGTACTCAGTAAGTATCCCGTCTAATCTCGAAGAAGTAGAGACAAGAGGTTGACTCGATACTTACTAAGGTCAATTAATATATATACATATATGTGAATATGGCATGATCAAACATGGAATTTGCAAGTAACAGCAGGGTATAACATGTAGTATAAGTCAAGAATTTTACAACATCAAGTTTATAATCTATCAAGTGAGATAATGGCAAAGCAAAGCATATATAAGATTTTCCACAATTAACATGCACACATAATACCGAGGCGATGGCCCGAACCAACAAAAATAAATGTGCACTTGCCGAGGGTCGACGGTACGCCTATAGATGCATCTATTATGATTTTTCAAAGAAATTATTCTCCATAACCTAAGGATTACTATTATGTGAATTTTAGTTCATTACATAACAAATTAGGTGGTTAAATCATAATTTTACCAAAACCCTAGGTATGGCTCTAACCCTTGATTTTATTTGATGTTTTTGTGTTAAATCTACCGAATGATCATGTATTTAAGCTAAGAGTGAGTGGGGATTACTTACCTTGCGATGTTATGTTGAAACCCTCTCTTTGAAAGCTCCAAAATCGCCCCAAAATCGGATAAGAAATGAGAAATAAGGGTTGGAGTTCGTATTTAGTGAACTCACAGGCCCAACGATTTTCGCTTATGAGGCCATATTTCCGCACCTGCGACGTCCGCTTATCGGTCATTTAGCCGCTTTTGCGGTTCAGGGGGGGTTGACCAGACCGCTTCTGCGGTCGTCTATCCGCATAGGCGGGACCGCTTCTGCGGTACCAAGGCCGCATATGCGATTCCCCTTAATTTTCCCCGTTCCGTTTCTCCGGTCGAGTGGCCTTTTCTGCAGTCACCGCTTCTGCGGTCAAGGAGCCGCAGAAGCGGTTTTGACAGAAGCAGCAGATGTTGTTTCTCTTAAAATTCCGACTTCGCTCGAACCTCGACCATTTGACGCTCGGGGCTCCCGAGCCCTGCCTGAACATACCGACAAGTCTGAAATCACGAGGCGGACCTAGGCAAACCCTCGAAACACCCAAAACAATGCTAAATCAAGGAATCGAATGCCAAAACCAATTGATCCAACTTAATGAACTTCAAGTTCTTAGTTTCCTATCAACGAGTCAAAATGCCCTTAATCTACTCGGATTGACACCAAATATTGTGCGGAGGTCTTAAATGATATTTCAGACTTGTACCAAGTTTCGGAATCAAAATCCGGACCCGATACCTATAAAAATAATAATTTCTTATCTCATTGAAATCGTTGAAACTTAAACTTAACAATTTTTACATAAAAGACCATTACTCAGACTAGGGACCTCGGAATTTGATTCCGGGCATATGCCCGGGTCCCATATTTTCCCACGGACCCTCAAAAATTACCGGATCGGGATTCCGAGTTTGATTTCCCAAAATATTAACCGAAGTCAAACTAGGCCTTTTTTAAAGAAACTTAAAGAAGCAACTAGGCTTATTCTTGCCTGAAATTCTTATAACTTCCGAACCACCCGCCCCCGCACGTCATAATTTATCTAAAGCAAACGTGGAAAGTATTATTTAAGGCAACGGGGTTCGAAAATACAAAACGACCAGTCGGGTTGTTACATTCTCCACATCTTAAACAAACGTTCGTCCGCGAACGGATAAAGAAAAGTACCTGGACTGCTGAATAAGTAGGGATATCGGATCCGCATGTCCTCCTCGAACTCCCAGGTCACCTCCTGGACCGGTTGGCCCCTCCACTGGACTCTCACTGCAGAAACCCTTTGGCTCTAAGCTGGCGGTCCTGCCTATCAACAATGGCAGTTGGCTCCTCCTCGTAGCCCAAACTCTCATTTAACCGAATGGTATTGAAATCCAACACATGTGAATAGTCGGCATGATATTTCCAGAGCATCAATACATGGAAGACTGGATGAACTCCTGATAAACTGGGAGGTAAGGCAAGCTCATAGACAATCTCTCCAACTTGCCTCAACACCTCAAAGGGGCCAATAAACCTTGGGCTTAACTTGCCCTTCTTCCCGAATCTTATAATGCCCTTCATGGGCGAAACCTTCAGGAGAACCTTCTCACCAACCGCAAATGATACATCATGCGCCTTCTGATCCGCGTAGCTCTTCTGCCTGGGCTGAGCTATGCGGAGCCTCTCCTGAATCAACTTTACCTTATTCAAGGCATCCTGAATCAAATCTGTACCAAGCAGCCTAGCCTTACCAGGCTCGAACCATCCGATAGGAGAACGACAACGCCGACCGTACAATGCCTTACGGGGCCATCTCTATGCTGGACTGATAGCTGTTATTATATGCAAACTCTGCCAAGGTTAAGAACTTATCCCACTGCCCTCTAAAGTCGATCACACATGCTCTAAGCATATCCTCTAAAATCTGAACTGTCCTCTCCGACTGCCCGTCGGTCTGAGGAAGAAATGTCGTGATAAGCTCCACGCGGGTCCCTAACTTACTTTGAACAACTCTCCAGAAATGGGAAATGAACTGAGGGCCTCTGTCTGATATGATGGAGACCGGCACACCGTGCAATCTCACTATCTCTCAAATGTAAATCTGAGCATACCTCTCTGCCATGTAGGTAGTCGCCACTGGAATGAAATGGGCAGACTTGGTCAATCTATCCACAATAACCCACACTAAATCAACCTTCTGTTGAGTCCGCGGCAACCCTACCACGAAATCCATAGTGATGCGCTCCTACTTCCATTCCGGAATGGGCATCCACTGAAGTAGGCCATCTGGCCTCTGGTGCTCATGCTTGACTTGTTAGCAATTCAAACATCTAGCTGCATACTCCTCAATGTCTTTCTTCATCCTTCGCCACCAGTAATGCTGCCTTAAGTCACGATACATCTTTGTAGCACCTGGATGAACGGAGCACCTCGAACTGTGGGCCTCCTCTAGAATCCTCTCCCTCAAGCCATCAACATTAGGAGCACATACTCGGCGTTGAAGTCGTAACACACCATCCTCACTAATAAAAACCTCCTTGGCCCCTCCCCGAAGTACCGTATCCCTGAGATATGCGAAATATGGATCGAGCTGGCAGGCCTTAATCTCCACCAACAATGATGACTGGGCAACCACACATGCTAGGACCCGGCTGGGCTCTGAAATATCCAATCTCACAAGTCTGTTAGCCAAGGACTGAATGTCCAAAGCTAATGCTCTCATCTCTACAGGAATGAATGCTAAACTACCCATGCTCTCCGCCTTCCTGCTCAAGGCATCCGAAACCACATTTGCCTTGCCTGGATGATAAAGAATGGTGATGTCATAATCCATTAGCAACTCAAGCCACCTGCACTGCCTCAAATTAAGGTCCCTCTACTTGAACAAATGCTGCAGGCTACGATGATCTATATAAACCTCACATGACACCCCATATAAATTATGCCTCCATATCTTAAGAGCATGAACAATCGCCGCCAACTCTAGATCGTGCACCGGATAATTTTTCTCATGAACCTTCAGCTGATGAGAGGCATATGCAATAACTCGCCCCTTCTGCATCAATACACATTCCAAGCCCACGCGAGAAGCATCACAATACACCGTATACATCCCTGAACCGGAAGGCAATACAAGAACTGGTGCCGTGGTCAAAGGTGTCTTGAGCTTCTAGAAGCTCTCCTCACAATCATTGCATCAACAGAATGGGGCCCCCTTTTGGGTCAATCTGGTCAGAGGTGATGCAATGGATAAGAAGCCCTGCACAAATTACCGATAATAGCCTGCTAACCCCAAGAAGCTCCGGATCTCAATCACTGAAGTAGGACGTGGCCAACTCTGAACTGCCTCAATCTTCTTGGGATCCACCTTAATACCCCCCGACACTATATGCCCCAAGAATGCCATTGACTCTAGCCAAAACTTGCACTTGGAGAACTTAGCATAAAGTTTCTGTTCTCGCAAGGTCTGTAGCACTACTCTCAAATGTTGCTCGTGCTCCCCTAGGCTACGTGAGTATATCAAGATGTCATCAATAAAGACAATAACAAAAGAAACAATATAGGGCCTGAACACTCTGTTCATCAGATCCATAAACGCCGCTGGAGCATTAGTCAAGCCAAATGACATCACCAGGAACTCATAGTGGCCATATCTCGTCCTGAATGCAGTCTTCGGAAAATCTGAATCCCAAATCTTTAGCTGATAATACCCTGACCTCAGGTCAATCTTAGAGAACACCATAGCACCCTACAACTGATCGAACAAATCATCAATACGAGGCAATGGATACTTGTTCTTGATGGTGACCTTGTTCAACTGGCGGTAATCAATGCATATCTGCATAGTCCCATCCTTTTTCTTCACGAACAGCACTGGTGCACGGCGATACACTGGGCCTGACAAACCCCTTTGCTAACAACTCCTCTAACTGCTCCTTCAGCTCCTTAGGAGCCATACGGTATGGTAGAATAGATATATGCTGAGTGCCTGGGGCCAAGTCAATACAGAAATCAATATCACAATCTGGAGGCATGCCAGGAAGATCAGAAGGAAAAACATCGGCGAACTCCCGGACCACTAGCACTGAATCAATCGTCGGAGACTCTGCAGTGTTGTCTCGAACATAAGCCAAGTAGGCCAAATACCGCTTCTCAACCATGCGTTGAGCCTTCATGAAGGAAATAACCCTACTAGGTGCATCCACAGTGGATCCCCTCCACTCCAGTCTCGGCAACCCTGGCATCGCTAGAGAAACAGTCTTGGCATGGCAATCTAGAACGGTATGATATGGAAATAACCAATCCATGCCCAGGATAACCTCAAAGTCGATCATATCGAGCAACAGGAAATCTTCTCTAGCCTCAAAATCATAGAAAGTAACCACACAAGATTGGTAGACCCGGCTCACAACCACAGAATCGCCCACAGGAGTGGACACATGAATAGGAAGACCCAAGGGCTCAGGAGAAATGGCCAGGAAACGAGCAAATAGAGATGATACATATGAATAAGTGGACCCTGGATCAAATAATACCGATGCATCTCTACCACTGACAGAAATAATACCTGTGATGACGGCATCTGAAGCCAATGCATCCGACCTACCCGGGAGAGCGTAAAATCTAGCTGGAGCAACCGGCTGTCTGGCCTCCTCCTGGCTGAGGAGTAGCTGGCTGACCTCTCCCTGTCAGGCCTCCACCTCTGGATCGGCCTCTACCACTCTGCCCTCCACCTCTAGATGACTTGGCCGTTGGTGCTGGAGTCGTGGGTTGCTGCCCCTCCTGTACTGCCTTGCCCCTAATCCTGGGGCAGTATCTCCTCATATGGCCTGGATCGCGACACTCAAAACAACGTGCGGTGGCAGCCTGCTGTCCTGATGACTGTCTCTGATGGCTCGTAGATCCCATGGGAGGAGCCTGGATAGCCGGTGGACGATATAAAGTCTTCGACATAGCACTGAAGTAGCGACCAGAAGAACCTTGAGGACCTGAATACCCACTGGTAGAACTCTAAATAGCTGGCGGGCAGTAGGAACTCTCTAGGGGGCCTACTGGGCTGACCCATCCCATACTGACCTCTGCCACTAGCTGGGGCACCTCTGAACTCTCCAAGGAATCTGGCTCTCTTGTCCTGCTGTATTTGCTCCCTACCCCTGTGACGATAACCCTCAATCCGACAAGCAATCTCGACCACAAGCTGATACTCTACACCTATCTTTACCTCTTGGGCCATGCCTGATTGAATACTGGGCTGCAATCCGGCGATAAACCTCCACACTCTCTCTGCATCTGTCTGAAGTATCATGAGTGCATGGCGAGATAGCTCAAAAAACCTCGCCTCGTAGTCGGTCACAGACATCTGGCCCTGCTCAAGATTCTCAAACTGATACCGCAGCTCTTCCTTCTTAGAGGGAGGAATATATCTATCCAGAAACAACTGCACAAACTGACCCCAAATAATGGGGGGGAGAATTGGTGGGCCTGCCAACATAGGACTGTCACCATCTGCGGGCCCTTCCCTCAAGTTGAAAAGTAGTGAAGTCAACTCCATGTGACTCCAATACCTCATAGCGTGCAGTCCGTCCCTGCACCTGTCGGTGAAGTCCTGAGCATCCTCATGACGCTCGCCTCCGAAGACTGCGGGTGAAGTTTGGTCCATCTGTCTAGTAACTTCTGCTAATCATACTCCACAGCTGGCCTAGGCTGGGGTATAGTTGATGTAACTGGCTGAATCCCCTCTGCGGGTTGGGCAACCGAAGTCTGATACACTGCTGCTGTATGAATTGGAGCCTGAGCAGTAGGGGTCTACGCTCCCCCATCCTGCCTGTGAAGCTGCTGGGTCTACTGGAAATAAACCAGCCTGAGTTATGGTGTCCATGAACTGAAGCATACGACCCATGACCTCCTGAAATCCCGGCGCAGTCATAAAATTCGCCGGAGTAGGCACAGCTGCGGGCGCCTCGCCCTGCTCCTCAGTAGTGGGATCCCCCACAAGGTCTGCTTGTGGTGCAACTGGAATATCTCTGGGATGCCCTCGTCCCCTACCAACGGCCGGTGCCCTCCCCCGGCCTCTACCTGGACCTCTGGCAACGGGGGAAACAGCTCCTTCCGGGTCCGGAACTCGGCGATACGGGTCCTCACCATCTGTGAGAGAATAAAAGAGGAAACTTAGTACACTGACCCTTGCACGATGAAGATTGAAAAAAGAGTAGTCTTTATTAACACCCTATAGCCCCTCGAAGATAAATACAGACGTCTCCATACTGATCTACAAGACTCTATTAGGTTTGCCCGTAACTTGTGAGACCTACGTGAACCTAGTGCTCTGATACCATGTTGTCACGACCCATTTTGCCTAAATAGGTCATGATGGCGCCTAACACCATAGTTAGGCCAGCCAAACTGTAGAATAATCACTAAGTCTCTATTTTTAGTTTTACCAAACTAGATATACTTATGTTTTCAAGTAAATGAAGAAAGCTAGCAAAAATTGTAAAGAGCTGACATGGTGATACAGATCCCAAAAAAAGAATGTTCACTACAGTGTGTGCCAGAACCTGTTGTCACTAGCTACGGGCGAGCAGTAGAGTATACACAAAAATATACAAAACACTGTCCTACCGTCTGAATCAGAATAGATAGAAAACCATAAATACAGGAAAGGACTCCTTCGGCTGCGGATCGACATGAGAAAGGAGGCAGCTCACTGTAGAAGTCCTAGAAGCGCTCACTGATATGCACCAGAGTGATGTCCGGATCCACCTGCCTCAAACCATGTACATTAAGTACAGAAGTGTAGCATGAGTACATAAACAACGTGTACTCAGTAAGTATCCCATCTAATCTCGAAGAAGTAGAGACAAGAGGTCGACTCGATACTTACTAAGGTCAATTAATATATATACATATATGTGAATATGGCATGATCAAACATGGAATTTGCAAGAAACAACAGGGTATAACATGTAGTATAAGTCAAAAATTTTACAACATCAAGTTTATAATCTATCAAGTCAAATGATAGCAAAGCAAAGCATATATAAGCTTTTCCACAATTAACATGCGCACATAATATCGAGGCGACGACCCGAACCAACAGAAATAAATGTGCACTTGCCGAGGGTCGACGACGCGCCTATAGATGCATCTATTCATACCGAGGTGATCGGCCCGATCCACAAATAAGAATGAAATATCAAGCTCACACACATGACACATAAATGGTCAAAATACCAAATCAAACATAATTAACTATAGAAATATGCTCATATCCTCTTCTTTAAGTCTCTAGTGCATACTAGTTGTTCATGACAACAATTTAACATAAGGGATATATTTAATAGGCATGTTGTAGGTCCTAAGCTACCCGGACATTTAACACAGTAGTATCTACGCACGGCCTCTCGTCACCTAACGCGTGTGTAGTCCCCGCATTTAGGAACAAGTACTCAACACAAAATCTAAGGGGACAATTCCCTCTTACAAGGTTAGAAAGGAGACTCACCTCGCTCTGAAGGGCCCTTTCAATCACAACACTAGGCTCCAAGCTCAATTCGAAGCCGAACAAGCACCAACTAGTTTAAATAAGGCAAGAACTAATCAATAAATGCTCACAAGGTTGAATTCTAACTAATTAAGTGATTTCCCAACCCATCCCGCAACTTTCCTAAATTCCGACCCCGGGCCTACGTGCCCAAATTTCGAGATTTTTTGAAGAAATTATTCTCCATAACCTAAGGTTTACTATTATGTGAATTTTAGTTCATCACATAACTAATTAGGTGGTTAAATCATAATTTTACCAAAACCCTAGGTCTAGCTCTAACCCTTGATTTTATTTGATGTTTTTGTGTTAAATCTACCTAATGATCATGTATTTAAGCTAAGAGTGAGTGGGGATTACTTACCTTGCGATGTTATGTTGGAACCCTCCCTTTGAAAGCTCCAAAATCCCCCAAAACGGATAAGAAATGAGAGAGAAGGGTTGGAGTTCGNGGGGGGGGGGGTGGGGGGGGGGGGGGGGGGGGGGGGGGGGGGGGGGGGGGGGGGTTTGACCAGACCGCTTCTGCGGTCGTCTATCTGCATAGGCGGGACCGCTTATGCGGTCCCAAGGCCGCATGTGCGATTCCCCTCAATTTCCCCCTTTCTGCTTCTGCGGTCGAGTGGCCACTTATGCGGTAACCGCTTCTGCGGTCAAGGAGCCGCAGAAGCGGTTTTGACAGAAGCAGCATATGTTGTTTCTCTTCAAATTCCGACTTCACACGAACCTCGACCATTTGACGCTCGGGGCTCCCGAGCCCCGCCCGAAAATATCGATAAGTCTGAAATCACGAGGCGAACCTAGTCGAACCGTTGAAACACCAAAAACAACGCTAAATCACGGAATCGAACCCCAAAACCAATTGATCCAACTGAATGAACTTCAAGTTCTTAATTTCCTATCAACGGGTCAAAATTCCCTTAAACTACTCGGATTTACACCAAATTTTGCGGGGAGGTCTTAACTAATATTTCGGACTTGTACCAAGTTTTAGAATCGAAATCCGGATCTGATACCTATGAAAACAATAATTTCTTAGTTCATTTAAATCTTTGAAACTTAAACTTAACAATTTTTACATAAAAGTCCATTACTCGGGCTAGGGACCTCAGAATTTGATTTCGGGCATACGCCCAGGTCCCATGTTTTCCCACAGACCCTCAAAAATTGCTGGATCGTGATTACGGGTCCGTTTTCCCAAAATGTTGATCGAAGTCAAACTTGGCCTTTCTTAAAGAAACTTAAAGAGGCAACTAGGCTTATTCTTGCCCGAAATTCTTCTAACTTCCGAACCACCCGCCCCCGCATGTCATAATTTAGCTAAAGCAAAAGTGGAAAGTATTATTTAAGGGAACGGGGTTCGAAAATGCAAAACGACCAGTCGGGTCATTACACAACACCTTAGAAATCAATTTCAGATTCGTTCAATTCACCAACATCAATTCACTTCTGACATTTTGTAGTCTGATCAAGTCTAAACTAATGAAACCTTACAAACAATTAGTGAGCTCCAATGATTAAACTAGCGTACTCAAAGCTTTACTGAGAAATAAACACGAAACCTACTATATTTGCATGCTATTTTGAATTCGAAAGCGAAAATGCTGGAGTTAAAACTGACTTAGAGAACCATTTACATATTTGGTAAAACTTGAGGTTCATGCTCATTTTTAGTCTGTTTTTTACCAATGCTCAATTTAACACACTAACTAAAACTGAGATTTGACTACACAAATACAATTCACACAGTTTGATTAATACAAGTTAAAAAATGTTCAAATTATTCAAATCTCAACTACTGCCACTACGTATCTAGCATTCAAACTATCACTCCTACAAGTGAACTGACACCAAGTTAGCATGAGCATTATATCATTTCTTCAATAATCCACATACATTGACTGACTCAGTCCTTTATACATCAGTTGAAACTGGAAGATTACCTGGAATTCGAACAAAATAAGACGAAAGGGAAGTCAGCAGCAATGGTCAGTAAGTTGAAACAACAGCTGAAAACCAGATTTACAGTCCAATACATAGCGTCAAACAACCCAAAAATGATCGTAGAAATTTTAAACCAGCAGACACACAAATAGATTTGATTGAACCTAAAACCAAACTCAAAATTAACCCAGGGATTTCTGAATTTCAGCAACCCAACACCATATATTTTCAAGTTAGTTTCTACCTTATATATATATTAGAAATTCAAACTAAACTAATCTGAGAAAAGCTTTATTGAAACAGTATTTTTTTTTTGGATTTTTGAAGGTTTGGTTTTTGGTTTTTGAAGATTTTGGAATTTGAAATTCATATTTCAGATTGAGACTTGTTGAATATTTTTTTTTTTGGGGGAATCTTTAGAGACTCCAAAATTTGTTCTCTTTAAAGTCTAAATGTCTATGAGTGTGTATCCCCCTACCCCTAAGGTCTGATCATCAAGCTGTATTTATATCCCCAAACCCCAAACCTTTTCAGCTCGTAAGAGCACTTAACCAATTAAGAAAGTGTTTACCCCCCATGTTATTCTCTGGTTTTCCCACTATTCTTTGTCTATTAACTTTTTCAGTTCCACTTAGGATTGTCTCCAATCAGTTCATTATCAGCCTATTTATTAACTACTAATGGTTCAAATCCATCTTAACCCCTGAAATCCCATGTGAACTACTTTTAAATTTAACAGCAACCGGATCAACTGACATGGGTTAAATTAACCCACGAATCCAAACCCAAACCTTTAGGTAGGGCCTGGGTCAAATTGACCGAAAGAACCCAGTCCCAAACCCTTACAGACCCTGGGTCCAATTGATTCAAACTAAAAGGGTCCGCATGACCCATTCCAATCCGGCCAAATTACAAAGCTATACGACCTATTTTAACTAAACTAAATGACCACCACCAAACAAGGATAATCAGAAACTGAACATTCCTATTGACTCGAACCAACCAATCTAAAAAACATTATGAAATAGAACCTGGAAAATTCTGACTTCAAATAGCAAAATGACAGCACTCAACTAATCTAAAACTTGACTCAAACATTGATTCAACTAACCGAATAGAAGAAAAGAGACGAAGCAGAAACATGTATATGAACACACGAAACTAATATACGGGAACAGAAAGGAAAGATAAAAGAAGGGAAATGAAATGAAAGAAAAAGAAACTTACCATTTTTGACTCAGACTTGACTGGACCTTCCGATTTCAACACCAAATAAATTTAATCACTTGTTCTTTGTCAGAACAAGTGAATAACACTATTAAGTGACAAAACCTGGCTCTAAAATTGGCATAATCGCCATCAATCTCGAACTTAGGTCTATCATCTTAGGACCCGGATTGGGGATTTTAAGATTCGAAGAGTTTAAAAGTGATTTGAGGGAGGAAATTATAGAATAAAGATGGGAAAGGATCCTAGGGTGTTAATTTAGGGGAATTTGGAGGTGGTGGCGGCTAGGGTTCGGCTCTCCGAATCGATATTCGAAGAGTTCCAAGGGTGTTTGAAAGAATCGGAGTAAGGATTCGGGAAGAGGGCTTCGACGGTTGTGAGGAGTAATTCTGGCGGCCATTGGAGCCGGTGCCACCACCGGAGAAGGGAATGGTTTGGGGGCGGCGGGTTGCTAGGGTTTGGGGGTGAGAAAGACGATGAAGTGAGTGAGCGGGTGGGTCGGTTAGCCTTGGGTATATTAAACCTGATTATTGATTCTGGACCATTTGATCTCATGAGATTGATGGTCCAGATCAATAGGGGGGAAAGAACAACGTCGTTTTATTTAGCACGAGGCTGGGTTGGTTTGGGTGTAAGACGGGTCGGGCAACGGGTGAAGCTCTTTCACCGTTTGATCAACTTGATCGAATGGCTTGGATCAACTGACATCAAACGGTGTCGTTTGATCAGTCGTGGTGACGAAGTGGGTACCAGACCTTATTGGGCCTGCTTTGAATGCGTATTGGGCATAATTAATTGGGCCAGGTGAATTTGGCCCAATTTCCCTTCCTTTCTCTTTTTTTTTAATTTTCTTTTACTCTTAAATTATTTTTGAAATTAACCAGAAATTCAAAGTTATATTAATAAAAACCAAAATTGACTTAAAAAGACTAATCAACTTTAAACAATATTTATCACAAGTAATTAAATACTAAAAAAAAAATAATCACACAATTCGACATTAAATACTGAAAAATGCAAAAAATACATTTATTATGATTTTCATTCTTTTTGTAAAACCATTAATTATTGATTAATTCAAAAATGTTGATTTTAAATTGTAAACACGATTGCAACATATTTTTTGTATTTTTTTATTAATTTAAACAACAAGCACGCACACACAAGTGCTAACAATTACTAAAAAAAATATCAGGCGAAAAAATCACAAAATCTGCACATAATATAACAAACATTTTTTTTTTTGATTTTGTGGGAGTAATTCATGTGAGGCAAAAATCACATGCACACAGCTGCCCCTCTTTGCTCGTGAACTGGAAGTGTTTTCGTGCAAAGACAAAATGAGCGGATTCGAGCGATTTTTGCCCGTTTGAACACTCCGTGTGAAGCATTTTTTGAAAGATTTGACCGAACCTTTGCTTCAAAGGTCTCCTACATATCCTTGTCTAAAAAGGAATCAGGTCAATGTAGTTCGAGAAGTTTTGGTAGCTGGGACTACTATGAAGCTGTGATTTACTGTTACTGATGCTGCTGCTGCTATTGCATACTGACCTCCTTATTACATCATGCTAAAGGAAAATATGAAGCTAGACTAAACTATAGTCTATGACTTACAAAATCCTATCTAGACCTTCAAACTTGCTCTTGTGTTTCTTGCTGCCTCGTTGTCTTGTATTCTCTTGTAGCAAATCCGTTGTTGCTGCCTTGCTTCGATTTCTTGACTTGAATTGTATTCCTCCGCTCTCCAGATGGGTTCTTGACTTCACAACTTTAACAATTACACCTCTGTTCTCCAGGAGGGCTCCTGACTTCAAAACTTTAACCATTTCACCTCTGTTCTCCAGGTGGACTCCTAACTTCACAACTTAACAATTACACCTCTGTTCTCCAGGCGGGCTCCTGACTTCAAGACTTTTAAAATTTATACCTCTTTTCTCCAGGCGGGCTCCTGACTTCACAACTTCAAAATTGCACCTCTGTTCTCCAGGTGGGCTCCTGATTTCAACACTTCAAAAATTACACCTATGTTCTCCAGGCGGGTTCCTAACTTCACAACTTTAACAATTACACCTCTGTTCTCCAGGCGGGCTCCTGAAATCAAAACTTTTACAATTACACCACTGTTCTCTAGGCGGGCTCCTGACTTCAAAAACTTAACAACTACACCTCTGTTTTCCAGGAGAGTTCCTGACTTCACAACTTTAAATACCACCTCTGTTCTCCAGGCGGGCTCTTGACTTCAATACTTCAAAAATTACACCACTGTTCTCCAGGCAGGTTCCTGACTTCACAACTTTAACAATTACACCTCTGTTCTCCAGGCCGGCTCCTGACTTCACAACTTTAACAATTACAACTCTGTTCTCCAGGAGGGCTCCTGACTTCACAAATTTAACAATTACACCTCTGTTCTCCAGGAGGGTTCCTGACTTCAAAACTTTAAAAATTACACCTCTGTTCCCCAGGCGGGCTCCTAACTTCAAAACCTTTACAATTACACATCTGTTCTCCAGGCGGGCTCCTGACTTCAAAAACTTAACAACTACACCTCTGTTCTCCAGGCGGGCTCCTGACTTTAGCACCTTAATAATTTACACCGCCGTTCTCCAGGCGGGCTCCTGACTTCTCAACTTCAAAATTGCACCTCTACTCTCCAGGCGGGCTCCTGACTTCAATACTTCAAAAATTACACCTATGTTCTCCAGGCGGGCTCCTGACTTCAATACTTCAAAAACTTTTACCATTACACCTCTGTTCTCCAGGCGGGCTCCTAACTTAAAAAACTTAACAACTATACCTATGTTCTCTCGGCGGGCTCCTGACTTCAACACCTTAAAAATTTTACACCTCTGTTCTCCAGGCGGGCTCCTGACTTCCAAATTTTAAAAATTACACCTCTGTTCTCCAGGCGGGCTCCTGACTTTACAATTTTATCAATTACAGCTCTGTTCTCCAGGCAGTCTCCTAATTTCAAAACTCTCAAACTGACTTCTTTGAAATTGTTTTCCCTTGCATTTTGAACCATTTTTCCTTGATACTTGAATTGTCTTCCTTCGAAATTGCTTCCCCTTAAAACTTAAGTTGACTTCCTCCCCTTGAAACTTGAGTTATCTTCCTTCAAATCTGTTTTTCCTTAAAACTTTAGTTGTCTTCCCTATTCTGTTTGGTGCTTGCCTTTCCTTAACGGTGGATTTTTCCGAAACAACTGAGATTTTATGCCCCTGTTTCGATCGTGGAAAATCTTGTCAGTTTAAATGTGTTGGTTGGTTGTGATACTTTTTGCTGGGGATGGTTTTTCTTCGATCCTTTCCATGCTCTGCTTCGTTCGGCTGCCTTGAGCTTGGTTGAAAACTTTCGACCTTCTGACTACTCCTTATTTACAAACTTCCCAACTATTATTTCTAGTTTGCTTATATGACCCCATACACTTCCCGTGATCGCTGATTTCTACCCGAAGATCTTGCCTGTTTATTGGCTAACCACTTTCGCTATCATCTGTATCCCTGAAACATCGTTTCTTCGTTTGGACCCAACACCCTCTTTTGTTGCATTGCGAAGGTTCTGTGTGTACGTTGCTCTTTTTTTGCGAAGAATTTTCTTCGCTATCAACAACATTTCCTGTCCCTATTTCAAACAAAAAGAAAAGTTGGTCAGTTTAAAGTGCGATGATTGGATGTGATATTCCTGTTGGGGATGGTTTTTCCACTCTTTCCTTCCCATGCTTGGTTTTGTCAGACTTCCTTGACCTCGATCGAGAATTTCTGACCCTTTAACTAACCCTTATCCGCAAACTTCCAAATTATTGCTTTCCGCTTCTAACCTTTCTTATCTGGTCCCATTCCCTTCATGAAATCTTAGACCATTCATCATTTGGATTTCTAATGACGCCTTTCATGTCTCATCATATCATCATCGGCCTGTCCTAGCCACACTTCGCCTCGCACCATGTTGGAAACTGGTAGTAAGCTTTGAAATTCCTTCTTATTTGTTAGAATAAATTTATTACTGTAAAATCCTTAGCCAAAAGAAAAGAAATGCGATAATTTCAAAAGATAAGAATAAAAGAGAAAATCTTCCTTTAGAAGAGAAAAAGGACTTATCTGAATGGGATAACCGATCCCAATGATCATGTTGTGCATCTCGGATTAGTCAACCCAGTCTATTCAGTTCAATTGATTTCCAGTTGTCTTGATCCTGCCTCAAAATTCTCACGATCCAATTCTATCTTTGTTCTGCTTGATGCCTCGACGGATTTCTGCCGTCAACCCTAACTTGTTCGTTCCTTTCTCAGATCTTTGTCTCCTTATGCTGCCTGTGAAGATTTTCACCAATAAGACTCTCTCATTTTTTGGACTTCTCTCAACTTACATCGCCTTATAGTGCCCTTGCGGGTTTTCACAAACAAAACTCTCTCATTTTTTGATTTCTCTCAACTTACATCGCCTTTCAGTGCCCTTGCGGGTTTTCGCTAACAAGACTCTCTCCTTTTTAGATTTATCTCAACTTACATCGCCTTTCAATGCCCTTGCGGGTTTTCACTAAATAGACTCTCTCATTTTTAAATTCTTCTTGCTTAAAATTGGAGTGTTGCCCCTGATATGCACCATCTATACTTGCTTGACTTGGCACCTCTCGAAGACTGATCAGGAGGTCTTTCTTTGGATGTTAATATGGGTTCTTGGATAGGTTTGTAAAGAAAAGGATATCAAAAAGTTCAAACCAAATCCAATGGGTTAGAATTACAACTTTTGGAACCGACTTTCTTATTTCAAACATAACATGTGCCCCAGTTTCTTTCTTGGGGGACCTTTTGAGTTTTACTTCCCTATGATCGAGCCGTGAAGCTGCCTACGTATCCTTAAAAGGAATCAGGTCACACGTAGTTCACCCAAATTCCTTGTTGTTACAATTTTTCTTTTCATTTATTTCTTTGCTATTTTCCTTTTCTTTACATTTTTATTTTTCTTTTCTTTCTTCTCTTTTCTTTTCTTCTTGGTTATTGATTCCAAAATAGGGTACGAAATAAAATATGTAAGGTTCAAAAAGGGTGAACAAAGGGTAAAGTATTTGGATAGCAGAACAAATTGTCTTCATCATTTCAACCTTCGAGATAATGCCAACTACAAACAATCAGCGATTTTACTACTGAAATCTTACATAATGTCTTTTGACTGCATCAGAATTGATAGCCATATCTATGCATTTTCCTTCAATATATGTTAAACACAAAGGGCCATTGGACAATACTCTGGTTACAATGAACGGTCCTTGCCAGTTCGGGGCGAACTTGCCCTTTGCTTCAGCCATATGTGGAAAGATCCGTTTCAACACTTGCTGCCCCACTTTAAACCTCCTGGGACGCACCTTCTTGTTATATGTTCTTGCCTTCCTCTTTTGATACAATTGGCCATGACATACTACTGCCATTCTTTTTTCATCAATTAAACTCAACTGCTCTAAATGGGTTCTGAGCCACTCATCATCATCAATCCCATCCTCGGCGACAATCCGAAGAGATGGGATGTCAACCTCCGGAGGAATCAATGCTTTAGTACCATATGCCAACAGATAAGGAGTTGCACCTGCTGAAGTACGAACAATACTACGATAACCCAATAACGCAAATGGTGACTTCTCATGCCATTTCCTGGAACTCTCTACCATTTTCCTCAGTATTTTCTTTATGTTCTTGTTGGCTGCCCCAACTGCTCCATTTGCCTTGGGTTTGGAGTCAGATTTGTTTTTCTTTTTTTAGACTGGGCTAAGAATTCCTCTTTCATGCCATGTCATTAGGACCAGCGTAAGAAGAAACTAGACAGAGGAACAGAAGAAAACAAAAGTAAAATTTTATTAGGAATGAATAAAAAGGAAGAAACTGCATTTCCTTAAAAATGAAAGATAGCAATGCTTGCACACTTAAAACAAACCAAAAATAAAATTTGGATTATAACCCTGGAATAATCCACACAAACTTAGAAGAAAATCAAAGCAAACTACCAAGACTCCTTCCAGGTTAGCCAAAAAAGGAATATCTTTCCTATTACCATGCTTGGCATCTTAACCACTCAACTCCGTATCAATATTTCCAAGAGCATTACCGACTTTAACATCATCAGTTTTAATCAGCACGTTCTTAAAAGGATTTGCCTGCTCCCTGCCACTGTCATTGATCATGATTATCCCTTCGTGAATCATTCTTTCTATTTCCTTTTCCAAAGAACGACAATTCTCAATGTTATGCCCTTGGACATCAGAGTGATATATGCATAGTATAGCAGGATCAAAGCCTCTTACGTGTGGGTCTGGAGTATAACTGAGGAGCGGCTCAATCGGAACGCTTTATCTTTTCAAACAAACTTGCATACGATTCTTCGAAAGCATTCTCTTTTTCTAGTAGTCTTTTTATTTTGTTCTTTGGCCTTGGTTGGAATATTTTGCCGACAGGTGGTCGATACGCCTGATGAGACATTTGAGGCAGCAATGCTAACCATTGCGGCCTCAGGGATATGGGGTGTATGGTGGTGCAACATGGATATGATATTTGGGAAGTGATGTATGACTTAGGGGATTTTGTGGAGAGAAGTAGTGGTCGAGAGAATTAAGAGGATGTCTATGGGGTCGATATGGAGGCTGAGGGCATTTAGCAAGGACGACCACTGGACCTTGTCGTTTGTGGGGTTCTACAACATCCTTTCTTCCTATGGGAAGATTATCCCGAGAAACTTGTTCATTCCTTCTGAGCCAGAACTTCCTAAAACTTCCTTTAGGTTTCTTTTTTATCTGAGATGTGGACGAGTGATCCGGGATGATGTTTGTGTTGTTCTGAAAATGTCGCACAAAATCCTGAGCCATGTCATCCCATGTATGCCATTTACTGACATTCTGACGGTTATACCACTCCAAAGATGCCCCAGTCAAGCTTTTACTGAAGTACGCCATTAGCAAATCGTCTTTCTCGCCGACATTGCTCATTTCAATGCAATATTCCCTCAAAGGGACTATCGTATTTTCACCTTCTTCATTCAAGTTGAACTTTGGTACTTGAAACCCTATGAGCAGGCGGGCGTCTGGGAGTTTACACAACTCTTGGTGAGACATGATACCCTGGTCTCCCATCCCTTGTCAATTTTTTACGGACGGTTTTATGGTCTTCAGCCTTTCAGAACTTGGAGGAAAAGTGATGGGGACACCCGGGTGATTAGAAGATGCCAATGTTTGGATAAGGACAACATCTGAGAAACTGGGCGGTGGCGGTATTGGAGTCTTCCCAACCATCCAAGCTTGATACAAGTCTGGTATGTGCTATCTTAACATCCTCATCGCATCAGCCAAACCTGTGTCCCGTTCAATCGACCATTTTGGGGTACTAATATCAATCACACCCATTTTGTTGCTATCCGCCATCGACCATTCGGGTTTTTATGTTGTAGAGAGGAGTTACTATTTTTGGAACCAGAAAAACCACCTGTCTGGATGGCGTGACAAAATGAAACCATCACGTTAGCGTTAGGGAATTTAACAGATAGGCAAACATACATTAAAGATGCAATGCACCTAAGCAGTTAACCGTTTCTATTATGCATTTGCTTGGTTGCTTGCGTCATTCCAGCTTCTCATGATTGTGTCCTTTCCTTTAACGTCTCTCCAACTTTCCTTTATTTTGCTTATTTTATCATTTTTATTTTTTTTTCTTCTTTTAGTGGTAGTCGAATATTATATGGATTGCCTACATATCATGTCCCCACATGAATCAGACCGTGCGTAGTTCTGGCCGATTAAAAAAATACGTAGCCAAATGTTTTCAAAAACGACTACTCTTATAACACTTGGAAGAAGTTACAAACTTTGAAAGGACAAACAAAGCAAACTCAACAAGAATCTGACTTACCAACTTTAATGATAAAAATATAGACTCAAAACAAGGATTAAGAGTACATTAATTCCTTAAGATTTCTTGGAGCCCGCGAGGCATCATCCGGCCTTGCCGCGGGCCTTTTGTGCGAGATCCCTTTGAAGCCTATCCAGATCACTCATTTTTTGCCGGACGAATGTCATCACTGCTGCAAAAAAGGTGGTATGGTTCATGTTATCGCATGCTCGGCATTTTGCAATAATGTAATGCGCGATATTTGCGATCTCTTCTCTATTCTTGTTCTTTTCCCGCAGCAGCCACCCTATATGTTGATCCCGGGTTTCCAGCACTTGAGAATTATGAAAGAGTTGGTCTTGAAACTTATGCATTTGTTCCTTCATCTGTTCCATCAGGCTGTAACAGCATTTCCTATCTGTTTTGTACTCTCTAGCTTGCCTGAATACCCTATCTTTGAGAGTGGCTATTGTTCCTCACAGGACAGTGATGTTTCCCTCTTAATCTCTTTTCATCTGCTGCATATAAAGTGCTCGCTCTTTTGTGCCCTTTGCCCATCTGGCCCGAATCCTTGCCAAGCTAGCTTCAGATCTCGCCAAGTCCTCCTGGCATTCACGGGCTTTCCCTTTCTATGCATTTATGAGTTTTTGGTCAGCCTGACTTCTTTTTGGTTTTCTGACAGTTATTCTCATTTTTCGGATACGAGCTTTAAGGACCTCATTTTCTTAGATCAGCTTCTTTTTTTCCTCCCCATCCGCAGTGGCTTGAACATCCTTTTCAAACTGCAGATCCTTGGCTTGCTTCTCTAGTTGGCCTATTGCGGCCCTGTATTCGCGCTCTTTGGCCAACTAGTCCCAATGTTCCTGTGATGATTTGACAAAATCTTGAAGGTGAAGCCTTTTAGCTAGCCTCCCGTACGTAATTTCCCTCCGGAACCAAGAATAGTACCCTGGTGAAACTTCTACGTTGGATCAATACCGTACCATGGTGTTTGCCGCTAAGTATTGATACTCGCTCCAAATCTGGCGGACTGTTGTTTCATGATACTGGCCATCAGGACCAATCTTGACTACCTGGGTACTTAGATCTTCATCTTTCGGCACTATTTGGCATCTCCCAAGTTGTCTCAAAACTCGATACGGTGCATAGGGTTGGATGCTTCTGAGTCCCATCAAGAGGAAGTGAGGCCCGTTAGATGGCATATATATAATCTCATATACAGGCAACCATCCAAATATCCATTCTATTTGGCTAGTGGTGATAGAACGAAGGTGTGATATCCATCCGGTGACCCCCTCCGGTAAACTGATCCCATCAATTCTTTTATAACTCATGAATTGCGGGCGAAGGCACAGGTGTTCAATCATCCACATTTGCAGCAATAAGTTACACCCCTCAAAAAAGTTTCTTCCGGCTTTGCAGGTCGTGAGAGCACAGAAGATTTTAGCTACTATCATGGGTGCTAGGGTGCTTTTGGACTGGGTAAGCAAGGTGCTGACAACCCCGGCTATTTTTATGTCAATATTTTCGTCCTTCCTAGGGAATACCAAAATCCCCAAGAAAACCACCATGAAAGCAAAACATCTATGCTCCTCCCATTTGTGGAAGTTTCCTTTGCTACAGATTTTATTTGTTGGGTTGTTAAACCCCCCGATGTGGCCATATCTCTGGTATATGAATTGTGTATTGCTGAAACCATCTGCCAAGTCCGTGTTATGGAATTTCCTGCTTATCTTCAGTGAGTCTAAGAAACTGTGCACGACGACCGCTCTCTGAGCAACTAGGTACTGGTGCCTCAGAGGAAATTTGGGACCCCCAATATATCCAGTTATTTCTTCCAAGGTTGGGGTGAGCTCAAAATCTGAGAAACGAAGTATGTTGTGGACCGGGTCCCAGAATGTCACCAACGCCTTTATGATATCTCCCATAGGATTAATTTTTAATAATCTAGTGAGACCTCCCAAGTGTAGATTAACCTTATCTTGCCCTGATTCGCCGAGATCATTCCACCACATATGCAACTCCAGAGGGATCCGGTTCATGACTGTTATTGGCAATTCTCGCTTCATGCTCATTCTGCACATTTATTAAGGTGACTTCGGTTAAAAGATAATCAAGAATTCTTTTGACTAAAAAGATTTAGTACTATTTCAAAACTTTATAAGAATGTCCGACTTTGCCAATACAACCTTTTAGCACTTCAATGAAGTAGATTTAAAGGCTGTGTTTGCTGATCGGTAAAAAAATTTGAGAAACGACTATAGGCGGCTGTTCTTGACAAAACGACCTTCCGGTGCCCCTTCGGGGATGTTTGGCTATTTTAGACAAGAATGGTATCACCTTTACTTACGGCAAAACTAATGACTTTTATGTTCCCCTAATTATATTTTCCAATTTTCAAAGAAAGTAATTGAGCCTGATGGGGGTTGCTTACGTATCCCACATCCGGTGAGAATCAAACTTACGTTGTTCTGCCAAATAAAACAAACTATATTTGAGAACAAGCTTTTTTTTTCCTTTTTTTTCTTTCTTTTCTATTTTTCTCAAAAGTTCAGCAGAGTTTTGAGGCTATTTGGACATTGATTTTTCCCAAACAGGTAATTATCTCTCTTTAACCCTCACACCGCTATTTTCTTTTAAAAGCCGGTTAGCATGCGAATTCACAACAAATAAGTGCATAAGTAAGATGCATCGGGATAGTCTATTATTCTGGGTACACCTGTCCTAGACGGACCCAACCCCTGTGTTGAGTCCCCTACGTCAAAATGCATATGATGCAGACAAGCGTTCCTATTAGGGATCCGGCATGAGGCTGAGTTATTCTAGGTTCAAAACCTATGTATATGTTCTAGACTGTGTACCCAAGCAGACAACTTGAGTCGAGGAGGGGGCTACGTATCGGGAACCAAAAGGCCATCCGGCTTAGTAGCTTGTCCGGCCTCTTTCTTACTTTAAGGTATAACACTAACAGAATACGGAGTCTCGACCAGCGAACACATCCCCGGAGCAGAGAAGAGAGAGGCTTCGTAACAATTTTATAGGTACAATTCAAATAATATCAAAGCGGTAAAAAGAAACATTTTGTACATTAGGTCCAAACATGTAATAAAATCAGATAACAGATAAAGCCAAATACAACAATATATCTAAGCTCGAATTCTGAACCCAGAACCAGAAGTTCTGGGTTCTTGTCCCCAGCAGAGTCGCCAGAGCCGTCGCATCTCTTTTTCCTTTACACCCCGTGAGGGGTATAATAAAGGAAGTTTTTCCAATTAAAGGACAATCGAAACGGGATTCATTTATTAAGAGATTCAAAGTCACCACTTGGGAGATTTATGGTGTCCCAAGTCATTGGTATGAATCGTGAATCGAGGAAAAGGGTTGACTTTGTTTAACAATCGCAAACCAAAAATTCGAGAAACGATTTGTTAACCCGGGAGAAGGTGTTAGGCATTCCCGGGTTCCGTGGTTCTAGCACGGTCGCTCAACTGTCATATTTGGCTTAAATTACCTGATTTTAAACAATTATGAACCTATGTGCAAATTTCACTTTTAACCGCTTTTATTATTATTATTTTTAAAGATAATTGCAATGTCGTGAAAACGCGTCTCGAACCACGTCAGATAAATGCACCCGCAATTTTTGACACATTTCGACTTTGTTTGGATTTCGATTTGGGTCACATAAATGTGCACCCTAGTTTAGGAAGGTAAAATTACCGAGAAAAGCACACCTAAAGCGACTAACGTGTTATTCTCATCGCGGGAGGCCGTGAAATTCGCTAACGGCACGTCCCGAAGTCTAAAATATTTTTAATAGTTAAGAGGGCCATACAATGTATGGTTTTTATTTGGCCCGGTGCACATCATTTATATTTAAGGCTATCCTAGAAGAGGCTACGGTTCTCTAATAAGAGATTTTCTCTAAAAGGGCCTTAGTTAACAGGCCCAAAGCTTATATCTAAACTAAATCCACAATTTAAAAGAACAAGAGTCCTTAGTATATTTGCTTCAAATCTGGCCCAATAGAAGAAAGGCCAGAACTACCATTTCGGGGACGACCATTTAGCCTTGGGCCTCAATGCAGGCCCAATATGAAAAATACGTAAAAAAATAACTGGGCCAGGCATCCTACACGTTAGAAATCAATTTCAGATTCGTTCAATTCACCAACATCAATTCACTTCTGATATTTTGTAGTTTGATCAAGTCTAAAGTAATGAAACCCTACAAACAATTAGTGAGCTCCAACAATTAAACTAGCATAGTCAAAGCTTTACTGAGAAATATATACGAAACCTACCGTATTGGCATGTTATTTTGAATTCGAAAGAAAAAATGATGGAGTTAAAACTGACTTAGAGAACCATTTACATATTTGGTTAAACTTGAGGTTCATGCTCATTTTTAGCCTGTTTTTACCAATGCTCAATTTAATACACTAACTAAAACTGAAATTTGACTACACAAATACAGTTCACACAGTCCGATTAATACAAGTTTAAAAATATTCAAATTATTCAAATCTCAACTGCTGCTACTACCTATCTAACATTCAAACTATCACGCCTACAAGTGAACTGACACCAAGTTAACGTGAGCCTTATATCATTTTTTCAATAATCCAAACACATTGATTGACTCGGTCCTTTATACATCAGTTGAAACTAGAAGATTACGTGGAATTCGAACAAAATAGGAATAAAGGGAAGTCAGCAACAATGGTCAGTGAGTTGAAACAGCTGCTCAAAACCAGATTTATAGTCCAATACACAGCGTTGAATAACCCAGAAATGATTGTAGAAATTTTAAACAAGTAGACACAGAAACAGATTTTTTTGGATTTTTGAAAGTCTTTTTTTGTTTTTTTTTTTTTGGTTTTTGAAGATTTTGGAATTTGAAATTCATGTTTCAGATTGAGACTTGTAGAATACTTTTTTTTTTGGGGAATCTTTAGAGACTCCAAACTTTTTTCTCTTTAAAGTCTGAATGTCTATGAGTGTGTATCCCCCTCTCCCTAAGGTCTGATCATCAAGCTGTATTTATATCCCCAAACCCCAAACCTTTCCGCATCGTAAGAGCACTTAACCAATTAAGAAAGTGTTTACCCCCATGTTATTCTCTGGTTTTCCCATTATTCTTTGTCTATTAACCTTTTCAGTTCCACATAGGATTGTCTCCAATCAGTTCATTATCAGCATATTTATTAACTACTAATGGTTCAAATCCAACTTAATCCCTGAATTACCATTGAAATCCCCTGTGAACTACTTTTAAATTTAACAGCAACCGGATCAACTAACATGGGTCAAATTAACCCACGAACCCAAACCCAAACCTTTAGGCAAGTCCTGGGTCATATTGACCCAAAGAACCCAGTCCCAAACCCTGACAGACCCTGGGTCCAATTGATTCAAACTAAAAGGGTCCGCATGACCCATTCCAATACGGCCAAATTATTAAGCTATACGACTTATTTTAACTAAATTAAATGACCACCGCCAAACAAGGATAATCAGAAATTGAACATTCCTATTGACTCGAACCAACCAATTCAAATAGCAAAATGACAGCACTCAACTATTCTAAAACTTGACTCGAACATTGATTCAACTAACCAAACAGAAGAAAAGAGACGAAGTAGAAGACATGTATATGAACACACGAAACAAATATACGGGAACGGAAAGGATAGATAAAAGAAGTGAAATGAAATAAAAAAAAAGAAACTCACCATTTTTGACTCAGACTTGATTGGACCTTCCGATTTCGACAACAAATAATGTTAATCACTTATTCTTTGTCAAAACAAGTGAATAACACTATTAAGTGACAAAACTGGCTCTAAAATTGGCATAATCGCCACCAATCTCGAACTTAGGTCTATCATCTTAGGACCCGAATTGGGGATTTTAAGATTCGAAGAGTTTAAAAGTGATTCGTGGGAAAATTCTTGGAAATTATAGAAGAGGTATGGGAAAGGATCCTAGGGTGTTAATTTGGGGGAATTTGGAGGTGGTGGCGGCTAGGGTTCGACTCTTCGAATCAATATTCGAAGAGTTCCAGGGGTGTTTGTAAGAATAGGAGAAAGGATTTGGGAAGAGGGCTGTGAAGGTTGTGAGGTGTAATTCTGGCGGCCATTGGAGCTTGCGCCGCCACTGGAGAAGGGAAGGATTTGGGGGCGGCAGGTCGCTAGGGTTTGGTGTGAGGAAGACGATGAAGTGAGTGAAGAGGTGGGTCGGTTGGCCTTGGGTATATTAAACCTGATTATTGATTCTGGACCGTCCGATCTCATGAGGTTGATGGTCCAGGTCAATCGGGGGAAAGAACGACGTCATTTTATTTAGCACGGGGCTAGGTCGGTTTCTTGTGTAAGACGGGTCGGGTAACGGGTGAAGCTCTTTGACCGCTGGATCAACTTGATCGAACGACTTGGATTAACTAACATCAAACGGTGTCGTTTGATCAGTCGTGGAGACGGGCCACGTACAATACCTTATTGTGCCTGCTTTGAACGGCTATTGGGCATAACTAATTGGGCCAGGTGAATTTGGCCCCATTTCCCTTCGTTTCTCTTTTTTTTTATTTTCTTTTACTCCTAAATTATTTTCGGAATTAACCAAAAATTCTTACTTAAATTAATAAAAACCAAAATTGACTTAAAAAATACTAATCCACTTTAAACAATATTTATCACAAGTAATTAAATGCTAAAAATAAAATAATCACACAATTTGACATTAAATACTGAAAAATACAAAAGATATATTTTTTATGATTTTCATTCTTTTTGTAAAATAATTAATTATTGATTAATTAAAAAATGTTGATTTTAAATTTTAAACACGATTGCAACATATTTTTTGTATTTTTCTATTAATTTTAACCACAAACACGCACACACAGTTACTAACAATTACTAAAAATATCACGAGAAAAAATCACAAAATTTGCACACAATAAAACAAACATTTGTCACGCCCCAAATTCGAGGGACATGAACCGCGCTCAACCCGGTATCCCCAGTCAAGCGGACCTGGGTGCCTTTTTCTATCCCACGTGTTACTCCGCATTTTTATTACCTATTAACCAAGTGAAATAGCCATTTATAGGAGATAGACTCCATCAACCAAATTCTATAAACCTACCAATAACAATTTCCATTTCATTTTATTTTAATTAGCAACTTCATTCACCATAATACAAGTATTCCAAGTTTTATACATCATTTCCAAATATCAATATTTATCTTTTAAATTCCCATGCCCGAAACTATGCACAACCTGTCTACGGAGCCTCTATATATAATTGAAGAATAATATGAAAATACCAGCAACAAGGCTCCGGCTATACCTTATACAAACATCAAAACAATATCCCAAAACAGAAGTGGCATGAGCCACATAGGGCCCCGAATGGAAAGGGGATCGCCGAATCAGCTGATGGGAAGTGATGAGGAGCTACGGTCGGTGGACTGAAGTACCTGCTATGGATCCACCTACAATCATAACACGAATGTAGCGCCCCCGACAAAAGGGACATCAGTACATTTGAATTGTACTGGTATGTATGAACAAACCTTGCCCTAAATAAACTCAAACCATACACAAGTTGCAAGCAATAACAAAATCAATAATCGAATACAAAGTTAAGGAACAATAAAGCCAAACAAGTCTACAATCTCTCCTTTTTCCCTTCAAAATTTCCACATCAATGATTTCACAATTTGATACACTCGTAGAGAACTGTAATAGAAGCAGCAACCAAACATATATGAAAGGAACAATCAAGCCAAACAAGTTTACAAACTCTCCTGTTTCCCCTTCCACATTTTCACATCAATGACATCACAAGTTGCTCATATTTTGTTTCAATAGTGATTTCGATCACTTTCCACCCTTATTACCTCGTCCACCCTTATCACCACAACCCATACCTTATTACTTCGTGTTGCGGCACACAACCCGATCCCACCGTACAATTACAATTCACAAACAACACAACAACAATCAACAATTCACAAAGATCAACAACAACACTTCTTAAGAACAACCACAACAATTTACAAGTTTCCACAACCATCAATACTCTTTTTCCTTAATTTTCAACAATTCATATGCAATTTAAGTCACCACAATAATTTCCCACAACAAGCCAAATATGTTATTGCCACAGTTGTTCCAATTGCATCATTTATGATTTTCCTTCCATCATTTGTTTCTCAACTCTTACCACATAACACTTTTCACAATCATGCATTTAGTTTATTGTCAATTACTTGCACCATTAAACCACGAACACTCAATAAATCCAATCAAACATCCAACGAACTAACCACACGAATTTCATAAACAATCCACGTAGATATCACATACCAAATATTCGTACACCAAACAAGGTGATTTTACAAAGGTCAAAGTTAGCCATACATACCTCAAAGAGCTTTTCCTTAAGTTACTACAACGTTCCGGAAATTCTAGCCACTTCAATCTATTTTGAGACATAGAAAAATTGAGCAAAAATGAGAAAGATATTTGTAACTCTAGCTCATTTGAGCATTTTATCAAATACTAGATGAGCATCTTGGTTTTAAATCCCCTTTTCAAGAATTCCTTCACTCCCTAACCCAATCTTACTTATTTAAGTTAAACAATCTTTCCATAAACCTAAGTTGTACATGCATGTATATACAATACTAATACACCCAAGATTCATACCTCAGTAACCCATCTTATACTCCAACCTCGAAATTAAAACATAGGGTATAGAATCTTACCTCTTAGATGAAGATCTTGTGATTGGGTTCTTTGATTCTTGAAGATTGACGCAAGGTTTGGATGATTTAAATGTTGGGTTCCTCCTTCTCTCTCTAAAATACTCTCACTTTTCTCTAAAATCAGTAGGAAATGACCCCAAATGAAGCCCCAAAGGCTATATATCAAAACGGGGTCGGGTTATGAAAATTAGAAAATTAACCCTCCGATGTCAACTATGCTACCGCAGAATGGGTATGCGGTCCGCAAATGCGTCGCAGAATCACTACCCAAAAATGGGCTACACTGACCCAGTCTCTCCCACTTAAACATACATTCGTCCTCGAACGTGCTGAGAACTATACCGAAATAGTGTGAAATCACTGTTTAGCACCTCATGCACCTTCTCGTGCTACCACAACTTAGCTGCGCACATCAGCTTGATAAATTCTGAAGATATTCCTTTTTATTCAAACAAATAAGCCTTAGAGACCGATTCCAACATCCGGAATTCTATGCCAGGCCTGTTTTCATCATAAGGTCACCAAATCATTCACCACATGTTGTACTCAAACACAACCGCATAACTTTGTTGATTTCACACTTTGCATCACTTTACTCATAGGATCACAATAACATTTTTGATCGAATTAATCGCAATTCCACGAATCTTATGCTCCCATTACACCTCATGAACTACATTGGTCTTGCTCTAACTTTTACAACACTGACAATGGAAGAGATGTGCCGAAATCCATAACCAACTGCTGAATCAACAATTCATTGGGTCTATACCCCTGACAAGAGTCATTTACTCTTCCTGAACCCTCTAATGGTCTTAGCTCCTTAATACACTTCATATAATCAAATGCACTGACCCTAAATCCCATAATTTGGTCTTACCCAGTACGAACTGCTCAAGAAATAAGCCACTCCGAATGTGATCAAAAGTGTCACATGACGCCACAATGTGATAATAGGCCACTAATCCGAACACAACAAAAATAGGAAATTGAACTCTGGAAGGACTTACCCAAACCCCGCACTAATACAGACTTTTCCCTAGAAGATAGGAAGCGAAACACAAAAAAATAATAACATATAGAGGACCAGAATTGACATCACACTGTTGCGGCGCGCAACCCGATCCAAATGACATACCCATGGCGACGTGCCACCCGATCCACACATACATCTCACATAAGGAGATTGCACTTCGAGCTAAATCTGCTCATTATAATAAAAATATCAAATTTCGATCGCAAGCACGCTAAGTGCATAATACCATCCCTGAGGAAACATATAGCGCCATAGGCTACAAAACTCAAGCACAACTGAGGTGCGAACAAGATCTGAATCTCAAGAGCCATTCTGCTCACATAACATCATCGCCACACGGAACCTCAACACATGAGAATTTGCCAAACCGTCTCACAACTCATGCGGCGCAATACACCATTACCTGGAATAGCTGATGACAAAATAACACCTCGACTGTTCCACCATAGGGAACGCTCGCTGAAATGAACACATTTGGCATGATATAATGCCCTGTTCACATATAAATCAATCCATTGATCTCATGCCGATTTTTGATTTCACCAACTTGGCTAATAACCTTTCGAAGGTCCATAGTAGCTCCCTTTTGCCTCATATCACGTAAGAACAACCACCATAACAAGAGCATCCTCCTCAGTTCATAACCCAATAAACAAAGTGCCATCGAGGCATAAATTCTCAAACTAATTATATTACCACAATCCTCATTCTTGGTTAAATCTCTAGTCAATCAAGTGACTACTTGCTACATTTATACAATCTTCCCGTGGGTCACGGTCCCAGAACCTTTCGAAATAAATAATGGGTCCACACATCTAACCCACCATACGCACTGACGCTGAAAAGCGATCACGAATCCTAAATCAGGATGCAAAGCCTCTTTCACAACACATCGATCTCAGGTGACGCTGAAGACAACACCACTTTACCTCACTCATTCAACCCTTTCCTTGCTCATCTGAGCCCGTGACCTCCTCACCAGCACCAAACTGCAACCTTGATCCTCACTCTGAATTTCCATGCTACTCACGGCACCCAACATTCCAATATACGATAGAACATGATTTTTCATCATAACTCCAAAATCATTATCATTTTAACAATTCATCATATACGAACTTTTCACTTAACTCATTTCAGGAAATTCATAGAAACACACAGGTAGTTTCCCATAACCGTAGAATATGCAAATCTGCAAGTAGTGGTCCAAGCCACCATAGCCCTTCCGGAATCCGCTTTCACTTAACGAGTCATAACAGAAGAATGCCCCTGATAAATCATCAATCACGACGGCCGACAAACCTCACACGTACCGCCACAAATCAAACGCATAACGTGATCATGCTGAATGAACGGACCACAGACTCCAACATGCCAAATTCAACTATGGCTAATCAATCCCTTTCCCTCTAATTTATCCTTGATTTCTTTGGAAATAATACTAATTCTCTTGAACGCATAACATACTCCCTCTACACTCACCTCGAGTGACCTTGAATTGCGAGACCGTACTGTCCCAAATCTCATGAATTATTTTACATTTCTCAAATGCTACACCACAAGGTAACGCATCATAGAACATTTTGGGTACCTTCTCATAAGCTGCTACAAATCTTGATTCTCAGTTGTACTTATAGGCGTGAAATTATTAGGTACCACACTTTATCTTTTGATTTCCTTTAGGACCGTTATTGAGAGCCACTCGCTCTGACTTGGTCCCGAATATAATAAACCCCATGAATTTTCTAGCATATTAATACCCTCTCAACGAAGCACTTGGCAGAACAACTCCCCTTTAAACGCACTTCTATACAAGGCATAAATTTTGAACCTTTTCCCAAGTTCCAATATGAGTCCATAAGGCTAACCATAGCATATCATTAATAATTCCTCCGCTTAATTTACTACTTATGTTCCTTTCTCGTAGCTGAATTAATCTATCAATATGCTGATAACCAGAAATCATGCAAGTAGTTAATTATACAGCCCAATCACAAGCGGTGGGACTCTCCCACTTAGCTTGAAGCCATGACTCCACCATTCTTGAGTTCGCCCGACCTTTTTACCTCTTATTGACATACCCTCGTGCCATAAGTTATCAAAATTCCTCGGAATCTTCCTGTGATTCCCCATCTTCCATATTCTGAATCATTAACCACATTCGCACGACCGATCTCTTTGTTGAACAACCAATATAATCCCTTGCAGAAGCTTCGCCAACCACGTGACCGCTAACCTGCTCACGGGGAATAACCCACCTATGGGAATCGCCTCCCTACATCTTCCCACGCTGCTGCACGGGGTAAATTCACTATGACACCAATAGCCCATCATGAGTCCCAGCTCACCTTCTAGCTGTACAAGTACATTTTCCCCTCGCGGACACCAATTAAATGAACAACGCTAAAATCATATCAAACAACGTTAAAATCATCAATCGACCTCCAATCCAAGCTAAATGAGCTTTGAACATTTCAACTTCTATTTCTGACGCTTAAACCTATCAAATCACGTTCGATTGACCTTAAATTCTGCACACAAGTCATATTTGACATTACGGACCTACTCCAACTTTTGGAATTAGATTCCGACTTCGATATCCAAAAGTCAACCTCCGGTCAAACTTCACAAAAACCTTCAAATTTCTATCTTTAGCCAAATGACTTCAAAATAACCTACGGACCTCCGAATTCACTTCCGATCATGCTCCCAACTCCAGAATCACCATACGGAGCTATTCCCAAACTCAAAATACCAAACAGACATCGATAACACTGAAATGCACTTCAAGCCAAATTTAAGAAATTCCTTCTAGAATGCTAACTTCCACAATAGGTGCCAAAAACGCTCCCAGTTTATCCAAAACCCAATCCGGGCGCAAGTCCGAAATCATCATACGAACCTGCTGGAATTTTTAGATCCTGATTCCGAGGTTGTTTACTCAAAATTCCAATCCTAGTTCATTCTTCCAACTTTAAGCTTCTCAAATGAGAATTTTTTATTTAAATTTAACTCTGATCTTCCTAGATTTAAATTCCGACCATGCGAACAAGTCACAATTCCTGAAATGAAGCTTCTCATGGACTCAGACTGTTGAACGATGCGCTAGGGCTCGAAACGACCGGCCGGGTCATTACTTTCTCTCCCACTTAAACGTACGTTCGTCCTCGAACGTGCTGAGAACTATATCGAAGTAGTCTGAAATCACTGTTTAGCACCTCATGCACCTTCCCGTGCTGCCACAACTTAGCTGAGCACATCAGCTCTATAAATTCTGAAGATATTTCCTTTTATTCAAACAAATAAGCCATAGAGTTCGATTCCAGCATCCAAAATTCTATGCCAGGACTATTTTCATCATAAGGTCACCAAATCATTCACCACACGCTGTACTCAAACATGACTGCATAATTTTGCTGAATTCATACTTTGCATCACTTTACTCATAGGATCACAATAAGATTTCTGATCGAATTAATCGAAATTCCATGAATCTCATGCTCCCATTGCAACTCATGCACTATATAGGTCTTTCTCTAACTTTTACAACACCAACAATGGAAGAGATGTGCCGAAATTCATAACCAACTGCTGAATCAACAATTCATTGGGTCTATACCCCTGAGAAGAGTCATTTCCTCTTCCTGAACCCTCTAATGGTCTTAGCTCCTTAATACACTTCATATAATCAAATGCATTGATCCTAAATCCCATAATCTCATCTCACCTAGTACGAATTGCTCAGGTAATAAGCCATTCCGAATAAGATCAAAAGTTTCACACGACGCCACAATGAGCCAATAGGCCACCAATCCGAACACAACACAAATAGGAAATTGAACTCTGTAAGGACTTACCCAACCCCCGCACTAATACAGACATTTCCCTAGAAGATAGGAAGCGAAACACACAAACAAAATAACATATAGAGGACCAGACTTGACATCACACTATTGCGGCGCGCAACCTAATCCAAATGACATACCCATGGCGGCATGCCACCCGATTCACAGATAAATCTCACATAAGGAGATTGCACTTCGAGCTAAATCTACTCAATGCAATAGAAATATCGAATTTCGATCGCGAGAATGCTAAGTGCATAATACCATCCCTGAGGAAACACATAGCGCCATAGGCTACAAAACTCAAGCACAACTGAGGTGCAATACAAGATCTGAATCTCAAGAGCCATTCTGCTCACATAACATCATCGCCACGCGGAACCTCAACACATGAGAATTTACCAAACCTTCTCACAACTCATACGGCACAATACACCATTACCTGGAATAGCTGATGACAAAATAACAACCCGACTGTTCCTCCATAGGGAATGCTCGTTGAAACGAACACAACTGGCCTGATATAAAGCCCTGTTCACATATAAATCAATCCACTGATCTCATGTCGATTTCTGATTGGACCAACTTGGCTAATAACCTTTCGAGTGTCCATAGTAGCTCCCTTTTGCCTCATAACACGTAATAACAACAATCATAACTAGAGCAACCTCCTCAGTTCATAACCTAATAAACAAAGTGCCCTCCATGCATAAATTCTCAAACTAATGATATTACCACAATCCTCATACTTGGTTAAATCTCTAGTCAATCAAGTGACTACATGCCACACTTATACAATCTTCCCGTATGTCACGCTCCCACAACCTTCCAAAATACATATCAGATCTGCACAGCTAGCCCACCATATGTACTGACACTGAAAAGAGATCAAGAATCCTCAACCAGTAAGCAAAGCCTCTTTCACAACATATCGATCTCATGTGACGCTGAAGACAACACCAATTTACCTCAATCATTCAACCCTTTCCTTGCTCATCCGAGTCCGTGACATACTTACCAGTACCAAACCGCAACCTTGATCCTCACTCTGAATTTCCATGCTACTCACTGCACCCAACATACCAATATACGATAGAACACGATTTTTCATCATAACTCCAAAATCATTATCATTTTAACAATTCATCATATACGAACTTCACTTAACTCACTTCAGGAGATTCATAGAAACACACAGGTAGTTTCCCATAACCGTAGAATATGCAAATCTGCAAGTAGTGGTCCAAGCCACCATAGCCCTTCCGGAATCCGTTTTAACTTAACGAGTCATAACAGAAGAATGCCCCTGATAAATCATCAATCACGACGGCCGACAAACCTCACATGTACCACCACAAATCAAACGCATAACTCGATCATGCTGAATGAATGGACCATAGACTCCAACATGCCAAATTCAACGATGGCTAATCAATCCCTTTCCCTCCAATTTATCCTTGATTGCTTTGGATATAATACTAATTCTCTTCGACGAATAACATACTCCCTCTACACTCACCCCGAGTGACCTTGAATTGCAAGACCATGCTATCTCAAATGTCACAAATTATTTCACATTTCTCAAATGCTACACCACAAGGTAACGCATCATAGAACATTCTGGTCACCTTCTCATAAGCTGCTACAAAGCTTGATTCTCAGTTGTACTTACAGGCGTGAAATTATTAGGTACCACACTTTATCATTTGAGTTCCACTAGGACCATTATTAAGAGCCACCCGCTCTGACTTGGTCCTGAATATAATTAAACCCATGAATCTTCTAGCACATTAATACCCTCTTAACGAAGCACTTGGCAGAACCACTCCCCTTTAAACCCGCTTCTATACATTGCATAAATTTTGAACCTTTTCCCAAGTTCGAATATGAGCCCATAAGTCTAACCATAGCACGTCCTTAATAATTCCTCCGCTCAATTTACTACTTATGGTCCTTTCTCGTAGCTGAATTAATCCATCAATATGCTGATAACAAGAAATCATGCAAGTAGTTAATTATACAGCCCAATCACAAGCGGTGGGACTCTCCCACTTAGCGTGATGCCATCACTCCACCATTCTTGAGTTCGCCCGACCTTTTTACATCTTATTGACATAACCTCGCGCCATAAGTTGTCAAAATTCCTCAGAATCTTCCTGTGATTCCCCATCCTTCATATTCTGAATCATTAACCACATTCGCACGACCGACCTCTTTGTTGAACAACCAATATAATCCCTTGCAGAAGCTTCGCCAACCACGCGACCGTTAACCTGCTCACGGGGAATAACCCACCTAGGGGAATCGCCTCCCGACATCTTTCCACGCTGCTGCACGAGGTACATTCACTATGACACCAATAGCCCATTCTGAGTCCCAACTCACCTTCTAGCTACACAAGTACATTCGCCCCTCGCAGACATAACTTAAATGTGCGGCAACATCCTTCCAATTCAGGGTTATGCTGCACCCTCCTGCATTTCAAACACCTCCTTTCCGCCATATCAATCTTCTGCCGCATAATAGCCCATACTTCACATCATACCCGTAGGCTTCAATAAACAATCATTAAAATCCCCAATTCGATCCAAACTCTCTTTAAGGTGCGTAGTGATCCTACTACCAACCCATATGCAACCCTCGCCACTCTCCCACTTTGGCGGAACTCATCTCCTTAATCGATCACTCGACCTTGCTTCTCATACTTGACCTTCTAGAAATTTTAAACACCGCCTGTCACTTTCCACATGTACTTCCTCGTACTTTGCTGCTCAATTTTTGCCTTAAAGAAAATGTATCCTCGTGGCACTTGAATCCACCATTGCTACTAACTTTAAACCTTTCCAAAGGTCATCGTTATCGAGCCGCCAACATTAGAAATTCTGATTCGATCTTAAAGCACCACATCACGCGATATCTGATAGTTGTATCTTTAATACTATGTCATAATATCTTTCCCCAAGACGAATTGTAGCAGATCATAACACTGACAAGCTTAAAGCATTCAATTAGGGCAGTAGCACCCCCATATAGAGGAGAACTCTACCACGCCTGCAATTACCATGTTTCATTACTTCCACCAGTCCCTATCTGGCCATCATTAGTTTGATTGACTTTCCCTTGCCGGGAATAAAATACTAAATCCCTTGATTACACACTGAGTAAACATCCTTTCAATTCATCCACTACCCCGACACATGGGCAAACATCCTACCATCATAACAACATTGCGGAAAATCGCTCATGAGCATCATGGAAACCTGTGCCTAGCCTCAAGGCTCTTAGAAGTCCTGTTAATGAGCTGAACAATAGAATACCCTTCCATAAAGCGACTATAATAGTCCAATCAACTATACTGGGAAAATCATTCCGCACTACATTTGTAGTGGCATTTCAATTCTTAAAATTCACGATTTCTAGCAAGCGCACGCGTCGTGTAAGATTGAGTAGGAAGCAATCAAAGGCATAAGCCTCAAAGGAATCGAACCGCACGATAAGGAAATCAAGAAGGGAAGTACTCCTAATAGCCCTGTAGCCTCCCTAGGATAAGTACAGATGTCTCCGTACCGATCTGCGAGACTCTACTAGACTTACTCATGACTCGTAATCGTCGACAACCCAACCGACGTCCACCATAGGCTCGGCCTGGCATCCAATCAAGAAAGAATCACTTCGGACAATTAGACTAAGCTTCCCCCTTCTCTCTCTTCTTTAGCTAATGATGAAGCAAATCCCTAAAGTCAAAGTAGTCCATGAAAGCATCTATTTTTTCCGTTCAAGAAATTGCTTATGTAAAGATGGGTTGAGTCTCTTATAAGATCTTCCTTTCTTCTCTTTTCTTCTATTAGTTAGCTTGGATTGAGAAAGCTCCGCCCAATAGCGCTTAGCCATGTGTGTGTAGACCGAAATGGTCTCGCGAAGCCGGTCAACGGTAGCCTAAGAGCAAGTCAAAACTACGAGAAGGGCGCGAGAAGTTTTGTGAAGGTAGAGAGAGATTTTAAAATCAGACTTCAAGTTGGTGTGCCGCGTGTTAAGAAGGCAGAGACCGCCCCAGGCTTCGCCCTAATTCCCATCTAAGGTTGAATAAGATTAGATTAGTCTCGCTAAATCCGTTCTCGAATGATTCATCGATGGAATTAGGCCTAGGTCTATGAAAATTTCTTGTGATTCCCCTTCTTTCTTCGACGAAGGCATACACGCATCGATAGGGAACCCAAAGAAGAGCTAGAAAAAGGAAAGCGGCACCTTAACTTAATAGCTCCATTTCTTGTTCCTGAGCGGAAGGTACGCTCAGCCCCTGATACATTGCTATTTCTTAATCCTTGCGGCAGGGGATAATGAGTCGGTTGGCTGTTAGAGTATAGCCTCTCTCGGGGTTAGCGATAAGAGTACACCGGCCCGTGTGGTAGCGGGCGAACTAAGGATTTCGTCGTGAGACCGATGGGAACCTAGTGCTCTGATACCATGTTGTCACGACCCAAAATCCACTAAGGGTCGTGGTGGCGCCGGACACCTCTATCAGGCCAGCCAACTAACTTATCAATTAATTCCTCTTTTAATACTTTTGAAAATCTAAGGGTTTTCCTTCCATTTTTATAAATAAGAGTCCACTACCAGAATTCAAATTTAAATGATAACGATTAGTACAAATCCATTGGAACCCATCCCATAAACCCGGTGTCACAAGTACATGAGCGACTACTGATAAGAGAAATAAAATACAACATCCGCCAAAAATATAGTGGACAGAAAGTAAATACAGTAAATTGGAAGGAACTACTCTAGTTGCGGTCGCCTCAATGATGCAGCTCACCTAGTCCCAGCGTAATCCATTCTGCTACGCCCAATAGGCTGCTATAGGTATATATACCTGTGCAACAAAAATGCACAGAAGTATAGTATGAGTACGTAATCAACGTGTACTCAGTGAGTGTCCCGCCTAATCCCGAAGGGGTAGAGACGAGATGGTCAACTTTGACACACTCTAATGGTGCAATGGTTATTTATTCTCAATATAGATATCGAACAGTGGATTTATTTTCTAACATGATTTTTATCGAGATAGAGGAAACAAGTAAACATGTAATTTTTTTATAGGAAATTTTCCAAGATTTCTTTTCATTATTAAAAAGATGAACTCGAGCAAGAGTGAGGCACGTAACGACTTAAATAAGACCAGGTAGCAATACAAGCATGCATAAATCATACCGAGGTGCCGGCCCGATCCAACAGAAATAAATGTGCACTTTCCGACGGTCGACGGTGTGATGTGCCGGAGAATTTCGGCACATTTCAATACTAATTCCTTAGGTTCTAGCTTGTTTTAATGCAATTATAACGAATACTTATGTAGATTTGTTACTCTTACAGCGCAAGAGGAAAGGAAGACCAAGGATAGGAAAATATGAGCAAAAAGAGAAGAAAAGAGCAAAATAGTGCACAAGTGCAACTTTGCGGACCATTCTGCGGTCGCAGATCACACATGCGGACCGCAGAATTGATCTCAAAATCGCAGAGTTTTACAGAGTCTGGAGCTGAAATTCATGTCAAGAATGCGGTGCAATCTGCGATCGCAGAATCAACATGCGGACCGCAGATGTGTCGCAGAATGAACAAGAAGAAAACTCAGGGTCAGTATGCGATGCAAATCTGCGGTCGCATAACTCAACTGCGGACCGCATAATGGAAATGCGATGAAGAACTGACCATTAGGGTTTTAGATCTGCGGAGGAGCTGCTCAGAATGCGGACCGCAGACCTGAACTGGAATGGTAAGATTGTCCATTTCTGTCCCGAAATTGGTCTCCCTATAAAGAGTTTTAAGAGACTTTTGTGGGCTCATCTTGTCTCACTTTTAAGCTACATTCTATCACATTAATATTCTCTCTTTTTGGGAAGCTAGGGTTTTGCACACACACTTGGGTCTTGAAGATTGAAGCTTGTGGTTAAGATTTTCTTACCCATTTATGTTTATTTCTTCATTTCCTTGCTTT
>MU744785.1:1294-11997 GCA_026770625.1 Nicotiana glauca | reverse complement strand
GAACATTCTTGAATAAGCGGCGAATTAAAATAAGGGCAAGCCTATGGTATGACATGTTGTAGCACTTGAAGTTCTTTCTGAGAGTGAATGTGTTTGTAAATGTTCCCGCTTTTTCGTCCTTGTAAATATTGTGATTCTGGGATTTTCTTTCTGGTAAGGGTATATGAACTGTGGAGTTGAACTGAAGTTGAGCTTTTTGAATCAAACGAAAGTGCACTCAGCTGAGGATAACATCTAGTCACAATGTTGAGGCTCAGAGTTCACATGATTGATTAGTTTTCTCTGTACATATTCTTAATCTAGGAAGGGTGAAGCAATTGTAAATACATGCTTGAAGAACTAGGAACGAACACCGTCCCGAGTCACTATTATTATTTGTAAATAGAGTTTAGAATAGGCTAAGTATGTTTTGCTTGCTTGAGGACAAGCAAGAGTTTAAGTTGGGGGTATTGATGTGCCGGAGAATTTCGGCACATTTCAAAACTAATTTCTTAGGTTGTAGCTTGTTTTAATGCAATTATAACGAATACTTATGTAGATTTGTTACTCTTACAACGCAAGAGGAAAGGAAGACCGAGGACAGGAAAATGTGAGCAAAAAGAGAAGAAAAGAGCAAAATAGTGCATAAGTGCAACTATGCGGACCATTCTGCGGTCGCAGATCACACATGCGGACCGCAGAATTGATCTCAAAATCGCAGAGTTTTACAGAGTTTGGAGCTGAAATTCATGTCAAGAATGCGGTGCAATCTGCGATCGCAGAATCAATATGCGGACCGCAGATGTGCCGCAGAATGAACAAGAAGAAAACTCAGGGTCAGGATGCGATGCAAATCTGCGGTCGCATAACTCAACTGCGGACGGCAGAATGGAAATGCGATGAAGAACTGACCACTAGGGTTTTGGATCTGCGGAGGAGCTGCTCAGAATGCGGACCGCAGACCTGTTCTGCGACAGATTTGCGGTCGCAGAAGTGACCTGGAATGGTAAAATTGTCCATTTCTATCCCGAAATTGGTCTCCCTATAAAGATTTTTAAGAGACTTTTGTGGGCTCATCTTGTCTCACTTTTAAGCTACATTCTATCACATTAATATTCTCTCTTTTTGGGAAGCTAGGGTTTTGCACACACACTTGGGTCTTGAAGATTGAAGCTTTTCTAATTGTGATTACGGATAATTCGATTAGGAAGTCTTGTTAGTTTTCGGAGGAAGCTAATTAAGAATTATTATCCGTGGCTAATTAACATAAACTCGCTCATATTTGCAAAATCATGAAATACATTGGATCGTTACTTGAGTGTAATTCCCGATGCAACCATACTTGTAGCCATTGATCATTTTACTTCCTTTCTAGGTTAGTTTACATTTCCGCAATTAGATATAGAAACATTTTCCAACAAAAATTCTTAGTGTTTGGCATTGCGCAACTAGAGATAATTTTCTTACATGCCTAATCGCCTACACATTGTTCTCTGTGGGATTCGACCCCGACTCATAGTTGGGTAAATTATATTGCCGCGACCGTGTCTATTGCTTTTTAGTAGTGAATTTGGATGTCACCACGGTGCGCCTATAGATGTATCTATTAATCTGCTGAGGCGTTCGGCCCGGTCCAAAATAAACACACACAGACAGACAATCAGTCAAGAATTCAACGTGGAGCAATTATCTAAGAAAGGACAATTCTATTTAATAATTTGAGAAAACGAAGCTTAAGTATCTTTAGAAATCCATTTATTAATTTATTGTGATTTATTACCCCGCTCGCGAATCATCCATGCGACGCGAGTACACGTAAGATACACGCTCAGATAGCCAATTAGAATTTTATCGAGGACTAATTATCCAAATAAGCAAATTCTTAGTTTAACAATTCAGGAAATGATGTTTAATCTCTTTTTAAATTCGTTTACTAATCTAAGGTGATTTAAAAAAATCCAAGTCGTCAATGAGTTCATAATTTACTCAAATATAACATGTTTTTAGGTCCTAGACTACCCGGACAATAACATAATAGTAGCTACGCACGGACTCTTATCACCTCGTACGTACGTAGCCCCCACAAATAGAAGCACATAACCAATTTAACTCACCTATGGGCGAAATTCCCCCTCACAAGATTAGAAAGGAGAGTCACCTCGCTCCGTAGATCCAGAATCGGCATTCTACATTCTTCTGAAGGCTCGAACCGATGCCCAATTCTCCAAAACTTGCCAATGGCGATACAAATCTATTAATATATGCTAAGGTACTCATTACAATCCAACTTATAACGAATTCCTAACCTCGATCAAAAAGTTGACCAAAACGCCCTCGGGCCCACGTGCCCGGAATCTAAAATTTTTCGTAGATAAAGTTTACCCATGACCTTAGGAACTCAAATATATAATTTTCTCTTAATTCTATACCCAAAATCGTGGCTAAATTCCAAGAACACAATATTTCTAGGTCTTCCTCTAACCCTTAATTTTCTACCCATTTTCATACTAAAATCCATACATAATTAATGTATTTAACTCATAATCGGTAGAAATAACTTACCTTAACATTGTTGACGAAAATTCCTCTTTGAAGTTCCCCAACAATTGCCCCAAGCCATGAAAAATGAGAGAAATGAACTCCCAATCGCAATTTAAAACAAGCTTGTGCCTCCAGACATTTCCGCTTTTGCGGAATTATAGCAGCTTATGCATCTCCGCTTTTGAGGACAGCAGGCCGCTTATAAGGCTTCCCTGGCTTAGCCCCCTTTTCGCTTCTGTGATCATACCACTGCAGATGCAGTTCCGCTTTTGCGGAGCCTTGACCGCATCTGCGGTCCTTCCCCAAGGCCCTCTCTACCGCTTCTGCGATGCCCCTTCCTCAGATGCGGTTCCGCTTCTGCAGAATTTAGACCGCATCTGCGGTCCTCAAGATTTGGACCAAAAACCGCATCTGCGGCTCACCGTTCGCTTCTGCGGTGCCGTTTCTGCGGTCAACCAACTACAGAAGTGAAAATACCAGCAACCAGATGCCTTCAGCTCTCTTCCAAATTCCAATTTCGATCCGTTAACCACCTGGAATCCACCCGAGGTCCCTGGGACCTCAACCAAACCTACCAACCAATCCTAAAACACATTACATAGTTTCTCGAGGCCTCAAATCACATCAAAAAAATGCTAAAATCATCAATTGACCTCCAATCCGACCTTAATGAACTTTGAACTTTTCAACTTCTATTTCTGATGCTTAAACATATCAAATCACGTTCGAGTGAATTCAAATTTTGCACACAAGTCATATTTGACATTACGGACCTACTCCAACTTCCGGAATTGGATTCCGACTCTGATATCAAAAAGTCAACCTCCGGTCAAACTTCTCAAAAACCTTCAAATTTCTATCTTGAGCCAAATGGCTTCAAAATAACCTGCAGACCTCCGAATTCACTTCCGATCATGTTCCCAACTCTAGAATTACCATACGGAGCTATTCCCAGACTCGGAATCACAAACGACATTGATAACACTGAAATGCACTTCAAGTCAAATTTAAGAAATTCATTCTAAAATGTTAACTTCCACAATAGGCGCCAAAACGCTCTCGGGTTATCCAAAACCCAATCCGGGCATACGCCCAAGTCCGTAATCATCATACAAACCTGCTGGAACCTTCAGATCCTGATTCCGAGGTCGTTTACTCAAAATTCCTATCCTAGTATGCTTTCAACTTTAAGCTTCTCAAATGAGAATTTTTCATTTAAATTTTACTCTGATCTTCCTGGATTTAAATTCCGACCATGCGAACAAGTCACAATTCCTGAAATGAAGCTGCTCATGGCCTCAAACTGCTAAACGACGGGCTAGGGCTCGAAACGACCGGTCAGGTTATTACATACAACTATAGAATTTCAATAAATATGTTGATGTATTGTTCAAAAGAAATAGATGATTATCCTTCAACAACAAAATGACATCAACTACAACTAAAACATTGACACTATTTCTTCTTTATCTGGACTCTAGTCTTCTCATTCAAAGCAGGAGCACCCTTCCTCCTAGCTAACCTGCCTGTAACCTCACTTTCACTGATTGATCCATCTTCTGGCTTCTTTGTAGCGTAGTCCTATAGGAGAGCTCCATAGCATCTTCCGTGTTTGTCGATATCCGCAAGGGCTCTAGATGAGATTTACAAATATCCAAGGCTAACATACTCCGCAAATATAGCCATAAATACACCACAATCGCTGCAAAAGATCAATTTAACTATATAATTTAGCAAATGGATATTAAAAAAAATAAGTAAACATGCAAAAAGAGATAATAGAAAATTTACAGTGATCCTTCCTTTTGCTGTGGAATTTCCGTAACCATCCACTGTATGTTGAGAGGGTCTTTGACTGGTTTCTCAATGTATGCCTTTGTAGACTTGAAGTCAATGTATTTACGCTTCCCGTAAAAACTAGTGCAAGACAAATACAGAGGGATTATGATTGAAAACTTATCAACACAGGACTCAACTGCGTTACAGTGGTGTGAAGACACCATAGAATTGTACACATAAAGTTAGTTGTCCGCTATGTCGAACACCACCAAAACCCAATGGAAATTCTCTACAATGTTCACGGGCATGATGACATAGTCAACTTCATCCCAGGAAACATTAGCAAGAAGTCTGTTACCGAGAATATATTCTGCAACATCATCATCGGGTTTAACAACCGAGTACTTTTTCTCTTCTGAAGATGGTATGTAATTATCATAGATTTGTTCTATCTTTGTCTTGAACAAGCAATCGGTTGTTGTAAAACTCGTGGTGGTGGTGTTGGACTATATATGGCTTTTTTTCTCAGGTAATACATAATAACATCAATGTGCTGCAAAAAAAAGTAACAGCTAATTAACTTACTGATAGCTACAATTACAAATAGGTAGCTACACATAAAAATACAATGTGAGAATGAGAATAAGCACCCAACTAGCACCCAAAATATAGACTGAACTAACAAGACTATGAACAGAAAATCACTACACTCTATTCCTGTGAATAGTAACAAATAGACTTTATTACCACATATAGGGACCTATCTGCTACATCTTAAACTACAAAGAGAGATTTCAAATAAGGTAACAAGTAGCTTCAATATGACTGAATTACACATAAACATATGGAACAAATTCGAAATACCAATAGGTCAAACTAATTCATGAATTGTAGCTACAATTAATATTAAATAATATATAAAGTAGCTTAACAAATGAACTACATTACAACTACATGTATGAACAACACATATACCAAATCTAGCCAAACTTCAAGGTATACTGGAGTTGGTTGATAGGCAGGTAACTAAGAAATTCAATAACAACATTATGACAACAATCAAACTACAAACATACTGTATTGCCGCATTTAAGAGCCTAGTTTCTACATCCTAAGCTACAAAGCGCGAAATCAAATAAGGTAACAAGTATCATAGGATATACAAATTCCAGCAATAGGACAAGTTCTACAGAAGTTGGATCGTAGGATTGTTACAACATAATCGCTACACTACATAATGGCAACATTCTAACTACAAAACAGATAACAAACTATAGTGTGTGATATATATTTTATTGTACTTACCGATTGATTAATGACTTGTCTTGAGTGAGCAAGGGAGTAAAACCATTCCTTGTTATCCAGGTTTTCAATTCCAAAGTCTAACAAAGGATTAATTTGGTTATCCTTTGTGGCAAAAGCAGTCTTCCTTCTGTAACAACAAATAATTGTCCAATCACATAAGAACATATAATGTATTACATGTGTGAAGTTTGGAAAACATAAATAGAAATCATGTAATAAAGCATTCATACCTCCTAGAAACTTTGGCACTACTGGGGTATAACCACTTGTTGAACTTATCCAGCAATTTAGAGTCTACATTTTCACATATTGGTGTTGTGAAGGTGTGCTTGAGGTAAAAAAATTTAGGTCCAATTGAGCTGCTCCCTCCAGAACTATATAAAGGTAGGAAAGGAGATCGGGCATGTTTCCCCGGTAGCCTGGTTCTTATTGAAAGAATACGGGTTGCTTCATCTGGTGTGGGATCGCCATACTTAACCAACTGTGTTAAATTATCTGGCAACTGAAAGTCACCCAAAGTTACATCCTTCTTACCAATGCATGTTCCTTCATAACCTACAGCTGCAACATTCTGTGCATCTTCACCTTCATTGAGCTGTTTCTCAATGGCTTGTTCGGACATATTAGCTACAATTACCCCGTGAATTGGGGACTGTGGGTTCTTGTCTTCAAAATCTGAATAATATATTTTTACGTTACATAAAAGGTATTGAAAGAAATATTAACAACAATTATTCCACAATGAACGATAGTCTTATGTTATACCTTCTTGTACTACAACTACTACTTCTTGAAATTCAGGATATACGTCAACTTTTGCCGTGACATGTTCCGGACAGAATGCAGAATCCATTTTTGAGATAAAAAAATGTGGATAATTGGTAGTTCATAGAATAGAAAGATTGTAGATATTTGTAGGAAATTGTGGATATGTGCAAGTATTAAAGCTATGTTATATAACACTTTAGACTATGGATGAATATTTGTAGGTATGTGTGGATACCTGTATTGCTTGTGCTTGCATGCACTTGATCAACAATATTGAACTGAAAATCCTGGTTGTTCATTCCTTCTTGTTGGTCGGTATTTTTGGTTGAACTACCAACAAACTATATAATATATGTTAGCTTGAGTCAATTGATTCATAGGTTATAATTGAATTTCATTTTAAATATATGTAAAATATTACCTTTGCCTCATCCACATAAAATCTCTTGTTTAACAATTCCAATACACTTTTCTCAGAATCATCTATCAACAATCGAAGGTCATGGAGTTCCTCAAATACATCCTTCCTAAAATCCTCTAACTTGCCATAAACCTAAAAGTATTAAATATATTTAGTTGGTATTTTTTGTATTTATTCTGATGATAGGCTTATTGTACCCTTTCAGAATAATGGATATTATATACAACTGTTAAGAAAATGTAGATAGTCAATGGTATAATATGTAGCACTATATTCGATAATATGTTTACCTGCTCAATTCCCTTCTCCAGCTTCCAGAGCTACCTAGCCACATAGTCCTTGTCCTCATGAAAATATGTATTTTTTGATTCCAATGTTGGAGAAACTTCAGTTGGAACCTCTGGTGATTGTGCACCCTGTTCTCATTCAAATGCAATTTTGTTTGGCAGCAGAAGCACTCCAACCTCTTGTCCAGATTCAGTCATGCTGGTGAACTTAATCAAATTTATAGAAAAATTGGTCAGGTAAGGCATAAAATGTGGCAGATATGTAGATAAATTGAAGTTTAATGTAGTTACAGACAAGAAGTTGAATGGAACTACCTTAATCCAATCAGGATTGATCATCTTGTCTTCAAAGACAGTTAACCAAATCTGCCCTTTACTGGCTGACCATCGTAACATGCGAGGTATTTTGTCAGAAGAATGCATAGCAGTGTTTGTGGTTACCATCGAGCAACACTCATAAAGCTAAACTTGCAAGTCTAATGAGCATCCCCTTATAAGATAAGAATGGACACGGGGACTGACACGATGCCGAATGGAATTCATAACCTGTTTGAAAGATTTAATACCGCATGGGTATGACTCAAAATGATCGGACTCTACCAGATAGAACCTAAAGGGATCTGTAAAAGACACATTCTCTTTGTCGGACGGGCAAACAAAAAATTTCAAAAGATACAGAATACACAGCTTGAAAGCGTCCGCACCGTTTACCTAAGACTTGTTTGTTACTATGTTCTTTAAGTACCACTTCTCTACTCTTGTTTTATTTGGAAAATAACTACTCATTTAACTTCCTAGAATAGCTAGACGTATATCCATAATCTCCAAACTGATTCACACAGTTAAACTCTATAATTAAACAAAACTCTCTCAATGAAAAAAAATGAGTTTTTCTCCCTTCAATTTGATTGAAAAAAATGAATCGTTAGAGTTAGATAGTTCGTATTGTCACACCTCCTTTTTTACGTGTTTTAATACACCCCGTGAAGAGCGTAAAGGAGTTTTTCCAATTAAAGGACAGTCGGAACGAGATTTATTATTATTTATTCAGAGTCGCCACTTGGGAAATTAATGGTGTCCCAAGTCACCGGTTGAATCCCGAATCGAGGAAAGTATGACTCTGTTAACAGTCTGCAAACCAGAAATTCGGATAAGGAATTCTGTTAACCAGGGAGAAGGTGTTAGGCATTTCCAGATTCCGTGGTTCTAGCACGGTCGCTCAACTGTTGTATTTGATTTTATCTGATTTCAATACATGTTTTATTTTTATGTGCCTTTTATTAATAACCCGCTTTAATTATATTTATTGTTTATTTTACAAGAATTACAACGTCGTTAAAATGTATCTCGAATCACTCCGTACCAGTACGCCCGTGACTTTTAACACATTTCGACTTCGTTGATATTTGGATTTGGGTCACATAAATGTGCACCCGTATTTGGGAAGGTAATATTATTAATATACGCGCCTAAAGCGACTACGTGTTTATTATATTTGGGGAAGACCGTGGAATTCGCTAAACGATTCTCCCAATTTCTAAGTATTTTTGACTCAACCATTTATTGAGGGCCCCGTAATTATGTATTTGATTTGGCGAGGCTCGTCTCATTTGTATTATTAAAGGCCAAGCCTAGCGCAACTATATTTTCTATTTTTTGTTTTTGTATCCAGACAATAAAGGGAAAGTCTTAACTATTTTAGCTTGAATCCATTACTCAAGTCGAAACTCAATTTTTATATTTATGTATTAATTTCCCTATTTCCAACTATTTTTATTTACAGTGGTTTTTATTGGTCTTTAATGACAACTTTCAGTATTTTCACCTTGCTTAAACCAAGAACATTTCTCAAACATGGGCCTGATACTAATGAAAAGCATGCCCTAATTCTATTGGTCTTTTCTTATGGAATTTAAACTAAGCCCAAAAGTGAATAACCCTAACTCCAATTCATCAATGAACATGTCCGTATTTCTTAGGTTACTATTTATTCCTTACAAACCACTTTTATACATGAGTCAATTTATTAATTGTCACGACCCGGATTTATCCCACCATCGGGCGTTGTGATGGCGCCTATTAACATAGCTAGGCCAGCCAAGCAATACAATATTTCTTTATTCACCCTCAACAACATAGTATTCTTACAATAATTAGATAAGTGCGGAAGACTTAGTTTTATCAAAATGATATAAAAATGCGGAAGTTTCTAAATACACCTCTACCCAGTATCTGGTGTCACTACTCACGGACTACTAAGGAGTACTAAAAACATCAGTCTGAAAGAAAATACACAAGAGGTTGTCTCGATACAAATGAACAAACTAAAATGACATAGATGAGACTCCGAGCCTGCGGACGTCAGCTAAGCTACCTGAGAGTCTCTGGACGAAAGGTCAGCTCCCAGTCTAGAACTGCTGCGGCGGTCGTAAGTTGCCTCCTGATCTGTGCACAAAAAGGCACAGAAGCGTAGCATCAGCATAACCGACCCCATGTGCTGGTAAGTGCCTGGCCTAACCCCGGCGAAGTAGTGACGAGGCTAGACAGGACCTACCACAATTAACCTGTACAATTATAATATACAAGTGCGAGAAAGCAGTAATAACATAATACAAAATAAAGCTGGGAGGGGACATGCTATCGGGGAGTACTAGGTGAAAATAGAACATAAAAAAACAATAGCAGATCTACTCCGGGTTTCATGATGCATATGTTTACAGTGGACGGTGCATCACACGATCCCGTAATGTAGTATATAAGTGGACGGCGTGCCACAAGATCCCATAATATAATTTATAAGTGGTCAGCGTGCCACACGATCCCATAATATAATTCATAAGTGGTCGGCGTGCCACACGATCCCATAATATAATTCATAAGTGGTCGGCGTGCCACACGATCCTATAATATAATTCATAGCACTGATAATCTCTACAAAGGAGGTCCCATTAGGGAAAAACATCAATATAACAGTTAAACCCGGCAAGGGTACAGCTAACAGCCCAACTATCCCGGCAAGGGAAAATTCAATCGTATCAGTCTAATCGTCCCGGCAAGGGAATCATTGCTTCACAAACTCTTTTAGTTCATTTCGTTCTTATCCAACAACTTGCATGGAAGTTATCAATTTAACAAGACAGATGTGTCATATCTGTCGAATTAAAAGCATTTACGACTCACGGTCATGCTAGACACCCGGTGTATAGATACTCGTCACCATGCCTATTCACCGTACTCGATCATTTAGCAAATAGCAATCAAAACACTCGAATCCTATTCCCTCAAGCCAAAGGTAGAACAAACACTTACCTCAAATGCTCCAAAAGTCCACTCAAGCCTCTAGAATAGCTTTACCCCTCGAATTCGCCACAAAACCGCTCGAATCTAGTCATAAATTACTCAAATGTATCAACAAATTCTAGTTAAATTAAGTTGAATGCTTAAAAACGAATTTCTTAAAGTATTCCTCAAAAAAATTCTCAAAACGCCCCCGGCCCATGTGGTCAAAACCCGAGGTTCAAATCAAAACCTGATTACCCATTCCCCCATGATTCCAATTATATGATTTGTTTTGGAATCAGACCCCAAATTGAGGTCCAAAACTCCCAAATTTAGGAACCCTA
>MU744784.1:105345-137855 GCA_026770625.1 Nicotiana glauca | reverse complement strand
CAAAGGAAACGGCTTTACAGTTTTTGAGAGGGAATCCGGCTGACTCCTACAGCAAATTACCCAAATATTTTTATATTCTTGAGGAGACTTATCTTGGTTCGGTTGTTAAATTGAAGAAGACAGCAGATGAATGCTTCTTATACGCATTTGTTGCTCTTTGTACATCAATAAGTGGTTGACAACATTGTAGACCAGTAGTAGTGGTTGATGGGACATTCTTAAAGTCAGCCTACAGGGGGATTATGCTGGCAACAAGCACCATGGATGCAATAGGTAAAAAGTTTAAAAATTTTGTAGTTATTTTGTAGGTAGTCTATAAAATGTAGCTATGTTGTAGTAATTTTGTAGTTATTTTGTAGCAATTACAAAAAATGTAGATAAATTATCTATATTATGAAGATATATTGTATTTGTTGTTGTGTATTTATATTTTTATATACATTTTCAAAGCTGCCAATTAATATTTTATGAATTGATAATGTAGGTACAATATTGCCCTTGGCATATGCTGTGGTTTATTATGAAAACGACGCATCTTGGAAGTGGTTCTTTGAGCAATTCAAGCAGGCATATGGTGAAAGACCTTCAATGTGTGTTGTTTTATATAGGAATGAGAGTATAATGAAGGCAACATCAATTGTCTATCCGGACATGCCACACTACTCTTGTATGTGGCATATTTGGACAAATATAAGGTCAAAATTCAAGAAGGGTCATCTACAATTACATGAATTGTACTTTGCTACAGCAGGAGCATACATCTGGATGAATTTAATGAAAGGATGCCGAAAATTGAAGAGATAGACCCTCGTGTTAAATCATACCTCTATGATATTGGCTATCATAGATGGTCAAGAGTACATGCAACGATGAATAGAACTTGGATTATGACATCAAATATTACAGGGTCATTGAATGCTATAATAAAATATGCAAGAGAGCTGTCAATATTTGACCTATTAGAGTATATGAGGACACTTCTTGAAACTTGGACGAAAGAGAAGTTATTGAAGGCAAAGGGTACCTTCACATACCTTGGGTACAAATTCTATAAAGAATTGGAGAAAAACAGTACATTATCTCAGAAACTTAGGGTAAGATCTGCTTATTTGGTGCAAAAAAATAATATTTTAATATATATTATTTTCAGATTGGAGATAAATTGTAGGCAAATTGTAGTTTATTTGTAGATTGAAGATAAATTGTATATATATTATAGATAATCTATTTTTATGATTGTAAATATTTTTCTTTCTGTTTGTTCTACAATTGTAAGTGAGGGCTTCAACAGATCATATACATACTGTGTTAGATGGTGTGAAGCGGTACATCGTTTGTCTAGAAAACAAGAAATATAGTTGTGGCCAATTCCAACTTGAAGAACTTCCATGTGTACATGCTTTGGCAGCATTAAGGCACACGCGTGAAACATATGAAAACTATTGCTCTTCGTATTACACAAGGGAGAGCCTTCTGTGTACGTATGAAATACCAGTAAATTATCTTCCCGATGAAAGCAAATGGAACGTGCCACAACATATTTTGGATGAGGTAGTATATCCACCAACGGGAGATAAAAGGCAGCCAGGGCGACCTCAAAAGGAAAGATATAAAACATATAATGAAATAAAGTCAAAGAAGTACAAGGTGTCATATGAAAATTATGGAGGTAAAGGGCATAACAAAAGATCTTGCAAGAATGCACCCAAAAAGAAATGAATATCATGTAGTTAGAGTGGTTATTCAAATGAACTGTTAGTGAGTTAAAGTTAGCAGATTAAGTTTTTAAATATCATTATGAAGTATACTACAATTTATTTATGTATGTTTAATATGCTTTTATGTATCTTGTCAGGCATCTAAATTTGTCTTTGATATAGTGTAATTAAATTTTAATATTTATTATCTACAATACAACTGATATTAAAAAGTAACTCCATGTAAAGTATTTCCATATTGTAGGTAAAATATAGGTTAAATGTAGTTAAATTGTAGTCTTGGTAATAATTTATAGATAAATTGTGGATAATATATTTCTATGATTGGAGTGTTTATTTCTTCTTTTTGATGTGTAATTTAACTTCAACTTACAGTTATATACAGATATTACATAGAAATTGAAGGTATTCCATAAAAATTATGAACATATACAACTACAAAATTATATACAATAACTACGTTGAGTGTTTACAAAATATAGATTGTGAAGATTATTTGTAGGCAAATCGTATTCTAACATCAAAATACTCATGTTTAATATAATGAAGATACAGTGTGGTAAATAAGCCAATTTATATTCAAGTGAACAACTAACAATGAAACATAAAATAACAAATCAATAAGATATGCTGCAATAAAAACGTAAAAAAATTGTTCATAAAGTAGTGTATTCTCCTTCGACTACAAATTGGCATCAATTAAACTAGGAAAACAGGACACTATTTCTTCTTTATCTGAACTCTAGTCTTCTCATTCAAAGCAGGAGCACCCTTCCTCCTTGCTAGCCTTCATGTAACCTCACTTTCACGGATTGACCCATCTTCTTGCTTCTTTGTAACATAGTCACATAGGAGAGCTCCATAGCGTGTACGGTGTTGGTCGATATCTGAAAGGTCTTTTGAAGGGATTGACAAATCTCCAAGGCTAACATACTCCGCAAAAGCATCCACAAATAACCCACAATCGCTGCATAAGACACAAAAATTTAATTATTTAACAAATAATTATATAAAAAAATAATTAACCATAAAGAGAGAATAGTTTTTTTACAGTGATCCTTCCTTTTGCTGTGGAATCTCCGCAACCATCCACTGTATGTTGAGAGGGTCTGTAACTGGTTTCTTAATGTATGCCTTTGTGGTCTTGAAGTCAATGTCTTTACGCTTCCCGTAAAAACCAGTGCAAGACAAATACAGAGGGATAATGATTTAAAACTTATCAATACATGATTCAACAGCTTTATGATTGTGTGAAGACACCATGGAATCATACACATAAGGTTGCATGTACGCTATGTCGAAAACGACCAACAACCAATGGAAATTCTCTACAATGTTCACGGGCATGATGACATAGTCAACTTTATCACATGCAACATTAGCAAGAAGTCTATACCCAAGAATATATTCTACAACATCATCATCAGGTTTAACAACCGAATACTTTTGTTCTAGTGGAGTACTTATGAACTTCTCATAGATTTGTTCAATCTTTGACCTGAACAAGCAATCGGTTGTTGTAAACCTAGTGTTGTTGTTGTTGGGGCCATATTTGCCTTTTTTTCTTAGGTAATACATAATAACATCAATATGCTGCAAAATAAAATAAAATTTACTATAAGCTACACTGTAACTACAATTATCAACAAACCAGATACATTTTAAACTACAAAGCCAGAATTCAAATAATCTAACAAATAGCTACACTTTAGCTGCTATACACAGACACACATGGAACACAACAACTACCATAATGTCTCAATAATATCGACATTCAAACTATCGTTAATATTGTAAGTCTTCATCTTGCTCTACAATATAACTACAAATTAAATACAAACATGAAATATAGATATACCAATTCTATCTAAATTACCAAATATACAATTTTTACATACAAATCATCATCAAGTATGATACATAAGGTCCAACCTAAATACAATCACACTATAAATAATTAGAGCGACATTTATAAGAAATGTCTACATTATATCTACAATGCATAATAAAATGCATGGTAACATATATTTAATATCTACAATTACACTACAAAACAAAAAAACAAAATATATCGTTTGAATTTATTCTTTGATACTTACCGAGTTATTGAGGACTTGTCCGAGGTGAGCAAGGGAATAAAACCAGTCCTTCTTATCCACCTTTTCAACTCCAGGGTCTAACCAAGGCTTGATTTGGTTATCCTTTATTGAAAAGGAAGCCTTCCTCCTATAACAATATATAAATGTCCAATCAAAAAAATCACATAATAAATTACATATTTAAACTTTAAAATGCTAAAATGAAAGTGTCAAACTAAGCATTCATACCTCTTAGATACTTTGTCACTACGGTGGTATAACCACTTGTTGAACTTATCTAACACATCAGAATCTACATTTTCACCTATAAGAGTTATGAAAGGGTGCTTGAGGTAGAAAAAATTAGGTCCAATAGAGTTTTTGCTGCCTACAGAACTATATAGAGGTATGAAAGGTGATCGTGCATGTTTCCCCGGTTGCTTGGTTCTCCCCGGATGAATAGGGGTTGCTTCATCTGGTATGGGCTCTCCATACTTAACCAATTGTGTTAAGTTGTCTGGCAACTCAAAATCATCCAATGTCACACCCTTCTTATCAATGCCTGATCCTTCAGAAATAACTTTATCCACATGTTGTGCATCTTCACCTTCATTTAGCTGTTTCTCAATGACTTGTTCTATCTAAGCTGCTACGGTCACTCCGTGAATTGGGAACTGTACATTGACATCTTCAATATCTGTTACATAAAACATAAATTACTTAATAGGAATGTAAAATTGTATAAACAACAATTATTTATTCTGAATGACAGCATGATTTTATACCTGCCTGTTCTACCTCAGTTGCTTCTTGAAATTCTGGATATAAGTTAACATGTGCTGGAACATGTTCTGGACAAACTGCAGCTTCAATTTATAATTAAAAAAGGTAAATAATACTGGATAATGCTGCCTTGAAAGTTGTAGATATAGATAGGAAGTTGTAGATAAAATGTGAATAATAAAACTATGCTCTATAAAGTTTTATATTAAGTGTATATATTTGTAGGTATTTTGTAGATACCTGTGTTGCTTGTGCTTGCATGCACTTGATCACCAATATTGCAATGAAATTGCTGGTTGTTCAATCCTTATTGTTGGTCATTGTTTTTGGTTGAACTACCAGCAAACTAAAGATTTAATATTAGTTTGAGTATATTATTTCATATGTCATAATTTGTTTTGATATATAAATATATGTCAACTCTTACCTTTGCCTCATCCACATCATATCTCATGTTTATCAATTTCAAAACACTCTTCACAGAATCATCTATAAACACTCTAAGGTTATGAAGTTCCTCAAATACAGTCTTCATAATATCCTCTAACTTTCTATCAACCTAAAAGTTAAAAATATAAAATTATAGAATTATAAAATTATACTACAATTTAACTACAATATATACTACATAAACTGTACTGAAATGTAGATAAATTGTAGTTAATATGCAAATATATTGTAGTTAATAATATTACTTGCTGAATTCCCCTTTCTAGCTTCCTGGGCTTCTTAGCCACAGATTCCTTGTGTTGTTGACAATCTGTATGTTTGGGTTTCAATGTTGGAGAATCAATATTTGGAACCTCTGATGATTGTGCACCTTGTTCATCTTCATACTCAATCTTGTTTGGCAGAGTAAGCACTCCAATCTCTTCTCCAGATTCAGTCGTGCTTGTGAACTGAATGATGAAAAAAAATAGTTAGTTCCACTAAGGCAGAAAATGTAGACTACTTGTATATTTTATGAAGGTAAATGTAGACAGTAACCAAAATTGAAAAAAAAATACCTTACTCCACTCAGGCTTGATCATCTTCTCTTCAAAGGCAGTTAACCAAATCTGTCCCTTAGTAGCTGACCATCTTAATATGCGAGGTATTGAGTCAGAAGACCTCGTAGAAAGCTCTGTGCTGACGGTCGAGCAACACTCATAAAGCCACACTTGCAAGGCTAATGAGCATCCCCGTATGAGATAAGAATGTACACGGGGATTTAGACGATGCCTAACGGATTCCATAACCTGATTGAACGATTTAATACCCCATAGGTATGACTCAAACTGACCAGACTCTACCAAATAGAACCTAAAGTTGTCTATAAAAGACACATGGTCTTTGTCAAAAGGGCAAACAAAAAATTCCAAAAGATAAAGAATGCACAACTTGACTGCATCCTCATCGTTTACCCAAGATCTATTTCTCATTATATTTTTCAAATACCACTTCTCTACTCTCTTTTTTGTTAGGAAAATAGCTATTCATTAACTTGCTAACATAACTAGAAGTGTATCCATAATCTGAAAACTTATTCACACAATTTAAACCGGTAATTAAACCAAACTCTCTCAATGAAAAATTCAATTTATTCGCCTTCAAGTTGACTGGAAAAAATGATTCATTAGACTTAGACAGTTCATACTTCATGAGGAGATGAATAGCTTGGTTTTGCATGCAAATAGAGGGGAGAGACAATAAGTAACCAAAACAAGTGTTCTTAAAAAGCTTTAAAGCATTTGGAGACAATAACTCTTTTATCTGGCTAGGAATGCTAGGATCACACAAAGTGTGAAATATAAGCACACCATAATCCACATTATGTGGGACAAAATAATGTCCATTCTGCACAAAATAATAAATTATTTAACATTAGTAAAATACATAAAAATGAAGCATTAATCTACATATTATCTACATATAACTACATCATCACTACACAAAGAGCTAAAAAGAAATCAGAAAGAAAAAATACATACAAATCTGCTTCAAAAAAATACAGACTACCCACACATATAACTACAAAATACTACAAGAAATCTACAGATATAAAAATTATCTACAAAAATGTAGGAAGAAAAAAATAATTACAGCTCGGTTTCAAAATTTAAAAGCTAAGGACAATATAACTACAATTATAAACTGTAGAAAATCACAACTACAAATAATCTACAAAATTAAGGCAACTAATTTATAATTTATCAAAATACTTAAAACAGAGATTTTTACATCAAAAACAGAACTACAAAACTGGAAACGAAAATAGTAAATATTTACCTTCACCAAAAAAAAAATTTAACCAATTTTGGGAGTTTTTTGGACTGTTTTTTCATATTTTTTTTTTTGCTTTGGGAAAGCAGGAGACAACCTTGGATTTTTTTAACTGTTGGAATTTTAGGGACATCGTCAACAAAGTCGTCATCTACACATAGCTCTTTACCCTTTCTTTTGAGTTGTTTGTCGTCTAGTGTGGCACTTCCTCCAGCATCAACATCGTGCAAATGCTTTGTTCTCTTCTCGGTACGGATTTGTCTAGGAGATGAACTGTGAGTAGTATGTTCCATTGCATGTGTAGATTTTACTTATTTTTGTGGTGATTTTGGTGTTAAAACACCCAAATCGAAAGAAGGGATATCACCTACTATAGATTTTTTAGGTATTTTTTTGGGAGATTTGATGTTCTTCATGGTTTAACTTAAACTTGACTACAAATAGGAACGAATTTTGTAGAATGAAAAGTTCAATATTTGGTGAATTTAAATGGAGAAAAATAAAGAACGTGGAGGAGCTTTTGTTCTGTAAAGAAGAAAACATACGCTAAACGTGGGGGAGTGAAAGGTAAAAGGGGGAGGGGGGGTTAGGGGCAAAGGTTAAACGTGGGAAGGGGGTTGAACTGAAAGGAAAGAGAAATGTAGGAAGTCCTATAATTAAGCCTCATATAAATGCCCAATTAATTATATCCCTTTTTTAAATTATGGTATATAAATGATAATTTAGAATACTAAATGTAATTTACTCAAACTTTAAACATGTAGGGTAAAAATATTTCATATATGGGATAGGAATGTAAAAATTCCTAAAACAAAACGGGGGGAGGGGGGCAAGCTTCAACAATTAAAGTGGGCCTTAAGCCCATGTTTAAGGATCTGCCAAGATTCTTCAGTAAAAATTGCACGGGGCGCCCTATTTGGTTGCCCCCATTTAACCTATACCCATTTTTTAATTTTTTTTTAATTTGTACCCACTTCTTAAATAACTGCAGCCTTCTTCTCCTCCTTCGGTTTCTTCTTCTCAACAAAAGACAAAATGCAGAGCCTATTTTTTTTATTGGTCTTGCGTCGAAAATCTTTCCTCCCCCTGGGAGTAGCAGTTAATAACTTCAGCTCTTATTCTTAAGATGGAAATATGTTTTAATCCAAATTCTTGTTATTGTAGCAAACATCTTCCCGTTGCTTCAGTTCCTATTAATGTTGTTAATCATTAAAACATGTATTAGTATTAGTAAATTTTAGTTTTAATTAGGAACTGATAAGGGTTAATCTTGGTTTATGTGTTGTTATTGTTGTTGCTAATAATTGTTAGATCAATAGATGTTGATGCTAAAGGTGTTACAGAATCCTCTTCTGTTTCTGTGCTATGCAAATGATTTGAGTTAATTGAACCATGAATTGTCATAATAAATTCATTTGTTGCATATGAAGCGATGATTTACTAGCTGAAGAGAAGGAGTTAAAAGTAGTCAATTACAATATGAAAACTTCAGCTCTAGAGCTGAAGTTTTCCAGTTACAACACAAAAACTTCAGCTCTAGAGCTGAAGTTTCCAGTTACAACACAAAAAACTTCAGCTCTAGAGCTGAAGCTTCCGGTTACAACACAAAAACTTCAGCTCTAGAGCTGAAGTTCGCTAGTTACAAAACAAAAAACTTCAGCTCTAGAGCTGAACTTCAGGCCCGGCTACTAGAATGCTGAAGTTTTGCATGATTGTCTTTGCTACTTCAGTCCCGTGTGCTGAAGTTATGCAAAAAAGCGGGTACGATTGTAATTTTTTTTACAAAGCGGGCACAAATTAAAATGTGACACAGAAAACGGGTATAGATGCAAATGCCCGATTCTTCAACCATCAAAGAAAGAGGCCCAGGCAGCCTCTTAATCCCAATCACACCCTTATAGTTCTGCCAATTTAGAGCCCGTTTGGATTGGGTTAAAAAGTGGCTTTTAAGCATAACTTTTAAGTGCTGGAGCTTATTTTATAAATAAGCAATTACATGTTTGGATAAAAGTGCTGAAGCTTAAAAAAAGCTGTTGAAGTGTTTGGCAAACAAGTAGTGGTAAGCACTTTTTCTTATTAAAAAGATAAAAATATAAAAACTTTGGTATTATAAAAATGAAGATGAAGAGGAAATAAGAAGGTAATTTTGGTATTATAAAAACTTATAAGGGCAAGAAAGTAATTTTATTGGTCAAACCAAAATGACTTTTAAGCCAAAATAAAAAAAGTTGAGGTTAGCCAACTTATTGCTTTTGGCATTTTTTAAGCACTTTTTAGCTTTTTTTAAACAACGTTTTTTTATTGCCAAACACTCCAAAAAATAAAAATGCACTTACATCCAAACACCCTCTTAATAGAAGGAAGACCACAAATTCTAAGCCCTATATTTTTTTTTAATAAAACTATTATATTCTCAATTCAGAAAGAAACCTAGTATTAGCTTCTTCTTCCTAACATATTTCCGCCGCCAATCCACTGGATAGTCCTCTAAACTTTTTAAACAAAGTCATATTTCTTTAGGGTTTTAGAAAAAGAAGACTAATTTCTATTCTTACTCTTTGCCATTTCGCCGTTGTCACCATTACAACTATTGTAAATGAAGTGGAACCTTTGTTTCTTCTTCTTCTTTTCTTTGCCATGGCCATGGAGCACCAAGCTCCATTTTTTTTTTGTTAGATATTCAGAGAGAACAGAAACTATGGCCTGTCACTACCGTTTTCTTTTTGAAAAATTTCCGTCCATGACGACAGGACAGTGACCACCTACAGCGGCGGCAAGATCTCAGGTGCGACTGGTGTGGGTTGATCGGGAAAAAAAATTACATGAAAAACTAATTTCCCTTAATAGATTTGGAGTAAAACCAGTGTTGGTTTCAGTTATATAAAAAGACTGATTACCAGATTTAATAAAAAAAATACACGCACTGATAATCTCAAAATCAGTATTGTAACCTTTCACACTTTTTTATAAAAAAAAAACTATACTTAAAAACAGTGTGTATAAAATTTATATGCATTCCAATTGCACACAGTGAAAACATATACGCATATTTGTTTTACGAAAAGGACAGAACAGATCTATTATTTTTTCGTAACAGAATGCCAGCCTATGACCCTGATATTAATAAAGGAACACATTAAAATAAAGGCATAATACCTTAAACCATCCTTAGACTTGGCTCAGATTATAAATATAGTATGGGTACACTCACCTACCACTTAGATTTTTCTATTTATGTGCATTTTGTTTGAAAAATAAATATTTTTTTTTACCTTTTTAAGAATATTACTTTTTAGATAAAAATTTTAGAATACAATTTATAATGAAACTTGGATACAACTACATTATTTAGGCTAAATATTTTTATTTGGCCAAAAATAATAAAGTTTTAGTTAATCTTTTATTGAATGTAAGCTGAAAATAATGATTTATACAATTGAAATAAATATTCAAGGCATCTAAAAAGTTATAAAAATACGTTGTTTGAAATTAACTATTTTGGCTATAATTTTTTATTTAGCTCTAAATTACGGTGCTCTAATATATATATATATATAGATTTTACCTAAAAAAGTAAAAACACATAGTTGAAATAGATAGTCATTACATCAAAAGAAGAAATAAAAAGAGTGTACAATTGCAAGAAATTACAAGTGCAATTGTACATTCTTTTTATTTCTTCTTTTGATACAATGACTATTTATTTCAACTATGTATTTTTTTATAACTTTTTAGATGCTTTGAATATTTATTTAAATTGTATAAATCTTTATTGTCAGGTCAAATTCAACAAAAGATAAACTAAAACTTTATTAGTTTTGGCCAAATAAAAATATTTAGCTTAAATAATGTAGTTATATCCAAGTTTTATTATAAATTTTATTCAAAAAAATTATCTAAAAAAGTAATATTCTTAAAAAGGTAGAAAAAAAAGTATTTTAAATAAAATGTCACATAGACAGAAAAATCCACGTGGCAGGCGAGTGCACCCACATGTTTTGCCACATCAGCGTCTAGAGGGTAATGGCTCTCAAAAGGCCAAGTTGAGGGGGGTAATTAAGACCGGACATAGTTCGGGGAGGATACTAATAATCAGAGCCAAGTTTAGGGGTGGTTTAAGGTATTTTGCCTAAAATAAACATATTAGATTAGCGCGTAAATCGTAAAATAAGAACTTACTTGTTCTTTGTGAATCGGAAGCGGTAGACGGACGAACCGCGACTGTAATTACTTATTGGAGCAACACCCTATATCACAATCTAAACCCCTCGTTTGATATGGGAGTAGAGTGCATGTAAAATTACTGCTCAAATTAGTATTTTAGTGTACACGCTAAATGTACGGGTTAACTAATAACCTTGTTGGGATTTAAAACATCCCTTATGGGTGGACCCAATTTTTCTACAATTCCTAAATATCCCTCAGATATCTTTAGCCTTTTAGTTAGAGGTTCATATAGAGATTCATAATATTAGACCTTGTATTGGTATGTATGAGAAAGATTCATTTGGTTCTTGATTCGCAAGAAGTTAATATCTAGGTAGCTCTCCAAACTTGGCACGAAATATTGGTTGAATACTTTAATTTTATCAGTGATAAATTGAACACCTTAACTTGATCAATATGTGTCTTATGAATCCAAGAGTTAAGTTGCAATTCATTTATCTTGGTATAAACAAAAGATTATTATTGTACTTGCTGAATGTTTAATTTTCATACACTAAGTTCGTATTAAATCATGAGTTTTGCCCATTTACAGAGTTATATTTATATGATTTAGATTCATAATACACCATGAGTTTTAATCGGCAAAACTCATGGTGCACAACAGAATCTCCAATTCATTTTTGAAATTGGTTAAAATAAAAACAAGGATTGGTTGGCTACAATAGAAATGAATATGCTGTAGTTTATTTTTTAAATTGGTTGGCATGAAACAAGCAGGTAGCAATGGAAGATAGATTTTTTACGCTAATGTAGAACTGAAATACTTAAAAGAGCAGTACCTTTTATTTTATATTAATTTTTTTGTATAATATTGTTTCGATTTGAATTTAAATGAAATAATATGGCCAATAAAAAATTATATACCGGAACATAGTTAATATAAGATTGCGACATAGTAATTGTTGTTGTATATATCTGAAAATCACTTTGCTTTAGTATATACTAACAACTTGTTAAAAAAGTTTGTGGTATCGACCTATTCGTACTAACTAAAATGGATCCTATATTTTATTTTTTAAGTTACCAAGTTAATACACTTAAACATTATCAATTAATAGACCATGACTTTTAACGTGTTTTTTTTTCTTTTTTCCGACAGTTAATTCAAAACACAATAAATTTAAGGTGGCATACATAGACAGTCAAAGTAAGATTCTAATAGAAATGACCTTTGCCTCTGTTGAAAGGGTCTCGCCATAGTCTATTCCTTTGGTTTGTGTGAATCCTCTTGCCACGGGTTGTTCAAAAGGATTCCCCGTCCTTCCATCAAATAGTGATCCCGACTTAGTGAGTCTGATGAATTGTTGGCACCAGTCCTACATTTTGTTTCTGTGGACCGAGGAGAAAAGGGGCTCGGCGGGAAGACCGAAAGACACCGTCTTTCATATGGACACATATAATTTAGGTCTTTTCCTATCAGGCATTCGAACATCCTTCCAAGTGTGTCAATTAAACATAGTCCTCATATCCGGTCTTAAAACTTAGGAGCATGTATGTAAACGCGGCTGATGTGTAATATATAGCTAATAAAAATCATATGCATGTCTAAGTAGTCCACATAAGCTGTGTTTGCCTTAAATCAAAATTACCGACTTCATTTTTACCCTAAATCAAACCCGATTCTCCACCCATCTCGCCCCGTCTATACGTTTTCTCAACACCCATCTCCCCTCTTCTATACAATCCCACTGTAAAAACCTAAAAATTGTAGGTTGATTATTGTTTGATTCAATTTTCTACCATGCTTACAAGTGTATTTTGTTGTTTAACCGAATATTAAGAGAGGTATTTGTTGAGGTGTTGGTTGCATGTATACAATCTAGAAGCCCAGGTTAAGCAACTATTAATTTTCCGGGTTAATCAATATTTTTAAGCCCAGGTAAGCTTGTATATTGTTTATATTAATAATTATTATAGTTATAGTGGTGAATTTGGAATTTCCCCTAAAAATCTAGGACTTTTTTTCTTGTCCGATTGAGAGAATCTTTTGAGTTGGGCTTTTTATTTTTTATTTTATTTTATTTTACAGTATAAAATCTTTGACATGTCTAAGGAATATATTCAAGTTCGATTTTACCATGATGGTACTTTTACCAACGAAGCCAAACCCAAATGCATAGGTGAGAATGGCGTGAGAATCTACGATATTAAAAAGATCAATTTTCCTTGGTTGAATTGCAGTTTTATTCTAAACATCTTGGGTACAATATTGTTGTTGGTTTCTATATTTTGAACCAAGAGACCAAAGACTTTGTTTTGTTGGAAAATGACACTCAGCTTTATAATATTGTCTCTCCTCTTAAACATTTACAATATGTGGACTTATTTATTGAGCATGTTATTAGTGACCCTATTATAGTGAAAAGGGTGGTCCCATGTGGTCCTACTAGCGGGACATATGTAATTGAAATTGAAGAAAACCTATCAATTATTAGGTCTAGGGCAACACATGTTGGTCAAACAATATACATACAAAAGTACCTGCTAAAGATAACCTAAGTGTAGTTCAAGGGCAACCAACTATAGAGCACTTGGCACAGGGATTGAAGACACAACATATCTTGATCTTCTATAAGATCTGGATAGTAGTGACTCATAATTGGATACCATAACTAATGTAGATGATATATAAGTTGATGAAGAGCTAAGAGAACTAAGAAATGAAAGAAGGAGTAAAAAAAAAAGCAGAAAAGAATAGAAAAAAGGCTATTGCAATAAATGAAGCAACAATAGGAGAAGTTGTGATAGATTAAGGATTTGAGGACATTGACATTAATAAGAGAGACAAATATGCAGGAAAATTAGGTGGAGATGAAGACTATCTTGGTAGTTTAGACCTAGGAAGTATGATTCTGAGGATGAGTTAGATGTTGAAGCTGAAAGGGGTATTGATTTACCAGCTAGAAGAAGAAGCAAAAAGGTTAGACATGACCCTAAATATGAAGTTACTATTTTTGAACTTGGGATGGTATTTGAAAATGCTTGTGAGTTTAGGAAGGCAGTGACCAATTATACCATTGAGTACAAGGTGCTGCTGAAATTAAAACCAAATGAGAGCCATAGAGTGCTTGTGAGGTGCAAAACTGGCAGATGTAAATGGATGTTGTATGCAAGCAAAGACAGATATTTTGGCGACTTCATTGTGAAGAGGTACCATCCATAATACAAATACAATAAGTGCACCATGAGTAAGTTGTGCACATCTAAATATGTTGCACAAAAATTTAGAGAAAAAAATTACAACCACACCTGGTATAAAACTGTGGGAGTTACAAGATCATATTGGACAAGATTGGTTTGTATGTTGGAACAACTATTTGTTATAGGGCTAAGTGTAAGGTAATAAAATAGTTCACGAGGGACTGAAAGATAGAATTTGCAAGGTTGTGTGATTATGCTGACATTATCAAAGAGACTAATCTTGAAAGCACTTACTGGATCACAACAAATACAAATATTGTACATAAAAAGAATCTATTTGTATAATTCTTACATATGTTTTGATGCTTTGAAGAAGGGTTGGTTAGAATAGTGCAGGAAATTATTGAATTTGATGGATGCTTTATTAAAGGCGCATGAAATGTGAATTATTGGTGGCAATTAGAAAAAAGGGAATCAATAGATATTTCTCATAGCATGGGATGTGATGGACCAAGAGACCAAGCATTCTTGGACATGGTTCATCAACTTGCTGAAATTAGTTTTGGACCTGGGAGGTGGAATTGGATTAACACTGATGTCAGACATGCAAAAGGTGATGTATTTCTATTTCAAATTATTGTTTTACTTCATTTATTCTCGGTTCATTAATTTTTAGATCTTTTTTACTTGTTATTGCAGGCAATTGTCCCAACAATTACAGAGTTACTACCATTTGCTGAGATCAAACAAATAATGATATTTCTATACTTATGGAATTATTCGGCCTAATCAACTTGTTCATTTAGATTTATCTAGGTGGAATAATAAGAAAAGGTAAGGTTCAAAAGAATACAAAAAATAGAATTTTTTTAGTATTTTAGAAAGGGTCGGTTAGGAGAGGGAGGTACACAAAATATGTGCAAGATATATTTGGTCCAATTGGGATCAAAACTGGAGAGGTGAAGAAAGAAGAAATCAATTTTGGAGATGTGTCAAATCAACATATGAGGTAAAGTACAAGGAAGAGATACATGCTTTGAGTTTACTTGGTGGTCTTAAATTACAATAAAGAATATTGGTGCAAGGCTTACTTTAATGAATTTTCTAAATGTGATGTTGTTGAGAATAATATGTGTGAAACTTTTAACTCTTGGATTGTTGGACCTAGACATAAGTCAATTATAACAATATTGAAAAAAATTAGACACAAAATAATCAATAGGAATAATGACATGATGAACTTTGCTAAGACTTGGATAAGTGATATTTCACCAATGACAAGGATGATTTAGAGGAGAACAGGGGACTATATGGGAGATGTAAAGTAAGATTTAATGGACATGATGGTTTTATGATTGAAGAAGGTGATAAGAGGTTTATTGTTAATCTGCTGACAAAAACTTGCACTTGTAAATCCTGAATGTTGAGGGGAATACCATGTCAACATGTTATTTGTTCATACTATCACTTAGAGCAAGAGCCAGAACAACGTGTTGAAATTTTGGTATAGAAAAGAAACATTCCTAAAGACTTAAAGTAATTTCTTCAACCCATTCCCAATATGAAGATGTGATAAGAAACTAAAAATCCAGTTATCAAACCTCTAGAGCCAAAACTAATGCCAAGTAGACCAAAAGATGTAGGAGAAAGGCAAAATATTGCAAATTATTCAAACAAGGGGTGAAGATGACATGTTCAAAATGTCATCAAGAAGGGAACACCAAGAGATCCTTCAAAACATAGGTAATATTGTTCAATTAAGCTCAATAGTATTTTATCATTCAACACTCAATCATTTATTTAGTATTACAATTGCAACCTGCTATAGGACAGTCAAGTCAGCCAAAACAGCCAACTAAGCAAAGACAACATGCTCCATCTCAATTTTTATTGATACAACTGTTGTCACCAGATGTAATCTGGACACAATTAACTGGTATAGGCAGGGGAAGGGGAAGAGGGAGAGGTATTGGCTTAAGAAAGGGAGTATTCCAAACAACTGCCTCTAGAGGAAAAGGATTTGAAATCAGTCAATAAGGCACACCCTCTAACATTGAACAAAATAGGCCAATACCTGCAGGATTTGGGATATATACAAACAATACGAGTGGAGAAACAGTTCTGAATGTAAACAACAATTATCTTAAGTAAATGTTATTTTATATTTCATATTAATTATGACTAATATGTGATTTTTAACCTGGTAATCCATATGAAAGAGTGATATCATATGGGAGACCTCTGGATAATACAACTGAAACCAATATAGATATTGGATTTAAGCCGCCTGGTCTAAAATTGAAAGGCAAACAAGCAGTGACAACTAACCAACTCCAGCGTATGAATGTATCAAGGAATACAAAGACTTCTAATCAAGAAGGCACATCCTCATTTTTTCTGTCAGGCAAAATGAATGGAACCAAGTGACTTCATTGTTTAATATGGTTTAGATGCTTATTTAGTTAAGTAGTTGGACATGTAATGTCTTTTTGAACAACAATATTATTTTGGTATTATATTGGTGGCAACATGATTAGACTTTGGTTTAGTTCTTATATTGGCTTCAAGGACAGCTTGTGCTTTAGCTCTTGTATTTTGGACTTGTATTGACGTCATGAACAACATATTTTGTATCTCTTTATGATCTTGACCTTATATATATAATTCTTCACTTGGCCGATATTCTACTATTTTACTGTCAACCTTCATGCTCTTGTATTTTAATCTTGTATTGGTATCATTTATCAATAACATTTATACATTTCTTGCACCATTCAAATATAGTATAAACCACGTAAAGTAGACCTCAAATCTGATCCCGCTGGAGGAGGAGACCCCATATTATACCAGCATCTCTTTTGGTTCTTCGGTGGTCCAGAGGTGTATATTCCCATTCTGCCTGGATCCGGTATCATAAGTCATATCGTTTCTACTTTTTCGGGAAAATCGGTTTTCGGGTATCTAGGCATGGTTTATGCCATGATCAGTATAGGTGTTCTTGGATTTCTTATTTGGGCTCATCATATATTTACTGTGGGCTTAGACGTTGATACACGTGCCTACTTCACCGCAGCTACCATGATCATAGCAAAATACCATTATCATTAATTGAATACATAGTCAAATTTTTGGGTACACTTTATGTCCCAATCACAACCAGTGATGCAATTTCAATTAATGTAAAATTCTTACAATAGGTAACACAACAATGTATTTTTATCACAGCTAATAAGATCAACTAGTAATACCATTTCAAACCCACAACATAAATATCATATCTAACACCAAGCAACTTGTTTTCTACCCTTTAGCATTTAATTCAGTTGCATCATTCTTTTTGACCTTCTTCAACAACCCTCATATCACCCTTGTTATAATGACCTGACCGATCGTTTTGAGCTCTAGAGCGTCGTTCAGCAATTTGAGGCCATGAGCAGCTTCACTTAAGGTATTATGACTTGTACGCGTGGTCGGAATTGAATTTTAGAAAATTCGGAGTTGATTTGGAAAGAGAGTTCTCATTTCGGAAGCTTTAATTTGAAAGAATTGACTAAAATGGGATTTTAGAGTAAATGGCCTCGAAATCGGGATCTGAAGGTTCCAACAGGTTAGTATGATGATTTCAGACTTGGGCGCATGCCCGTGTCGAGTTTTGGATAACCCGGGAGCGTTTTGGCACCTATTGTGAAAGTTAACATTTTGGATAAAATTTCATAAGTTTGGGTTGAAGAATATTTCAGTATTATCGATATTCGTTTGGGATTCCGAGCTTGGGAGTAGCTCCGTATGGTGATTCTGGAGTTGCAAGCGCGATCAGAAGTGAATTCGAAGGTCCGTGGGTCATTTTGGATTCATTTGGTTAAAGATAGAAATTTGAAAGTTTTTTAAAAGTTTGACCGGAAGTGGACTTTTTGATATCAAGGTCGGAATCTAATTCCGAAAGTTGGAGTAGGTCCGTAATGTCGAATATGAATTGGGTGCAAAATTTAAAGGCAATCAGACGTGATTTGATTGGTTTAAACATCGAAAGTAGAAGTTTGAAATTCTAAAGTTCATACAGCTTGGATTGAAGGTCGATTTATGATTTTAGCATTGTTTGATGTAATTTGAGGCCTCGAGCAAGTTCGTAATGTGTTTTGGGACTGGTTGGTAGGATTTGTTGAAGTCTCGGGGGCCTCGGGTGGATTCCAGGTGGTTAACGAATCGAAATTGGAATTTTGAGATAGCTGAAGGGGTCTGGTTGCTAGTATAACCGCTTTTGCGGAGGGCTCACCGCACAAGAGGCCCCGCAGAAGCGAGGAAGGGAACCGCAGAAGCGGTTAGAGGTGAAAGGAGCGGGGACCGCAAATGCAATCATTTTGTTGTAGATGCGGGACCGCATCTGCGTAAGAGAAGGTGCAGAAGCGGAAATAAAGGGGGTTTTGGAAGTAAAGCAAATGCGGTAGTGTGAACGCACCTACGGAACCGCAGAAGCGGTCGAGTGACCGCATGTGCGAAAAGTGCTGGAGGCAGAGGGGTGTTTTGAAAATCGGGATTTGGCCATTTTCTTGGCTTGGGCGATTTTTGGGAGAGCTTCAAGCGGGATTTTCTTCATCAACGATAAGGTAAGCTAATCTGATCCGTCTTGGGTTAATACATCAATTATGTATAAATTTTAGCACGTAAATTGGTAGAAATTTGGGGTTTTGGTTGAAAGACCTAGAAATTTATATTCTTGGAATTTGACCACGATTTTGGGTATGAAATTTAGAGAAAATTATATATTTGAGTTCGTGAGGTTATGGGTAAACTTATTCTTCGAAATTTTTCAAAATCCGGGCACGTGGGCCCGAGGGCGTTTTTATCAACTTTCTGATCGTGGTTAGAAATTGTTATAAATTGGATTAACATGAGAAGTTTATCGTATATTAATGGATTTGCATAATCATTGGCTAGTTTTGGAGCGTTGTGCATCAATTTGAGTCTTCGCAAGGGCATGGAATGCTGGTTATGGATCTTCGGAGCAAGGTGAGTCTCCTTTCTAACCTTGTAAGAGGAAATTGTTCCCATTGGTAAATTAATTGGTTATGTGCTCCTCTTTGAGAGGGCTACGTACGCGCGAGGTGACGAGAGTCCGTGCGTAGCTACTATTATACTATTGTCCGGGTAGTCTAGGACCCAAAAATATGCTATACCTGGAATATTTGTAATCTTATTGACAGTTTGAATTGCTTAAATCACATAGAATTAAGTAAATGAATTTCTAAAAAAGATTAAACTTCATTTTCTGGAATTGTTGAAAGTGAATTGGCTTTTCTTTGGATAATTGTTCACTGATGAATTCTTGATTGACTGATTGCTGTGTTTATTTATATTTGACCGCGTCGCATGTATGATTCGCGAGCGGGATAATAGATGCATCTACGGTTCGCGCCGTTCGACCCTCGGTAGTGCACGGTTTATTTTCTATTGGATCGGGCCATACGCCTCGGCATGATTTGCGCATGCTTGTATTGCTTGCCTTGAGATTATTTGAGATTGATATTTGATCTCCCCGACTTGAGATAATTGGAAACTAATGGGTTATGAACCGAGAGACCTCTAATATAAAAAGGACTTTCACATGTTCGTGACTTACTTGAAATTACTGTCATTTTTAATAAATCCATGATTATTTGCATTAATAATCTATCATTATTGGACTACTAGTAAGTATTGAAGTCGACCTCTTGTCTCTACCTCTTCGAGATTAGACGGGATACTCATCGGGTATACGTTATTTTCGTACTCATACTACACTTCTGTGTAATTTTTTTGCATGGGCATATGCACCTCTGTGGCCTAGTGGGCGTAGCATCATGGTTGACACGGAGACTAGGTGAGCTGTATTTCCTCGAGGCGACCCGCAGCTAGTATAGTGTCTCTCAGGATTCTATTTATTTTCTGTCCAGTTGTATTCCGGACAGCTGTTGTACTTTATTCGATTTTTCTTAGAAATGGCTCATGCACTTGTGACACCGGGTTCTGGAATGGTTTTGAAGTATTTTATATTAATTTTTTATCATTAAATTTGAATTGAAGCGATTATCTCTTTATTTATAAAAAATGGAGGAAAAGCATGGATTTTAAGAGTATTAAAATGAGAATTTAACTAAGTAATTTGGTTGGCTTGCCTGACGGTGGTGTCCGGCGCCACCACGACCCTTAGTGAATTTTGGGTTATGACACTTGTAGCTTGATCTGGAAATTGAGGCTCATACCACACAAAAAATTTGCATCCACCTTTGTCCTGAAAAAGCATACAAAAAAGATAGAATTTATAAAACCAAACAATAATAAAGAAAAATTCAACAATGACGATAAATTCATGCGCTTACTTCGTCAATTCTATAGCGACAAAATTGACGACCTGGATTTCTCAATGACCATGATGTTTTTAATAGAGCATATATCCTACGGTGACAAATAATTGGTCCATTGTGCGAATTTATTGTCCTTTGCAAAATCGAACCAGACGTGTCATGACCCAAAATCCACTAAGGGTCGTGATGGAGCCGGACACCGCTGTCAGGAAAGCCAACCATAAATAATTAATTAAATTCTCATTTAAACAATTGTAAAAACTATTATTTTTCATCAATTTTTACTAGTAAAAGATACTCAGTTCAATTTAAATATATATGTCAAGAAATCAATACAAAATACCCCATAACCATCCCAAAACCCGGTGTCACAAGTGCATGAACTATTTCTACAAAATAATACAATATAAAAACCGTCCGCAATATAAATTGGACAGGAGATAAATACAATAATCTGGAGGAGACTCTGCTGGCTGTGGGTCGTGTCAAGAAGTGCAGCTCACCTAAATCTCCGCATCAACCATGCTGCTACTCCCACGAGGCCACTAGCGATGCATGTGCCTGTGCAACAAAAATGCACAACAAGTGTAGTATGAGTACGAAAATATCATGTACCCAATGATTATCCCGTCTAATCTCGAATAAGTGGAGACGAGAGGTCGACTTCGGCACTTACTAGTGGTCCGATAACGTTATATCAATAATATATCAAATCGTGGATTTTTATAAACATGATTGTAATTCAATAGGTTGAAGCAAGTAAACAATTCTTTCTTTTATAGGAAATTTCCAAATTCCTTCTCATCATTTATACATATATTCTTAAGCCGGGAAGAGGCAATAACAACTTCAATAAGTTAGTTTCAAGCCAAGCAATACAAGCATTCGCAAATCATGCTGAGGTCGTACGGCTCTATCCAATAATATTTAAACTGTGCACCGCCAGAGGGTCGAATGACGCGAACTATAGATGCATCTATTTAATCTACCGAGGCATTCGGCCCGTTTCAGAATTTAAACGCGCACAGACAGTCAATCAAGAAGTCATCAGGAAACAATTATCCAAAGAAAACCAATTCTCTTTTAACAATTAAGAAAAATGAAGTTTAATTCTCTCTTTTTAAAAAAAAAAATTCATTTACCAATTCGATAGGATTTAAGCAATTCAACTGTCAATAAGGTTACAGATATTCAGAGTATAGCATGTTTTGGGTCCTAGACTACTCGAGCTTACACATATTAGTAGCTACACACGGACTCTCGTCACCTCGTGCATACGTAGCCCCCACAAATAGGAGTACATAACCAATTATTTCACCTATGGGGACAATTCCCTCTTACAAGGTTAGAAAGGAGACTCACCTCGCTCCGAAGATCCATAACCAGCCTTTCATGCCCTTCCGAAGACTCAAATTGATGCACAACGCTCCAAAACTAACCAATAATTATGCAAATACATTAATATATGCTCAATTACTTATTACAATCCAACTTATAATAATCCCTAACTCCGATTGAAAAGTAGACAAAAATGCCCTCAGGCCCACATGCCTGAATTCCAAAAAAATTCAAAGAGTAAGTTTACCCATAGCCTCACGAACTCAAATTTATAATTTACTCTCAATTTCATACCAAAATCGTGGTCAAAATCCGAAATATCCATTTTCTAGGCTTTCCCTCAAACCCCAAGTTTCTACCAATTTTCATGCTCAAATACGAAACAAAACCATGTATTTAACGTCTAATGAGTGGGAACAACTTACCTTGACATAGATGAAGAAAATCTCTCTTCTGAAAGCTCCAAAATCGCCCAACCCGAAGTGAAAATGGGTGGAAATGAGCCTAAACTCGATTTTTAAAGATAGCTCACTACCTCCAGTGCTTTCGCACCTGCGGTCTATTGACCGCTTCTGCGGTCCCACAGGTGCGGACCAATTGCCGCTTCTGCGGTCTTCCTCCAAGCCTTCAACTTCCGCATCTGCGCTTCTCCTTCTGCAGGTGCAGTCCCGCATCTACGGTAAAATGACCGCATCTGCGATCCCAACCTAGCAGTCCATTTTTGCTTCTGCGGCACGAGGGCCACTTCTGCGGCTCCGCACCTGCAGCTAGGGGTTTTCATGGTTCAGTTTGGATCGTTTTTTCCCTAAAAAGAAACCAAACCAAGTAAGTCGGTTTTTCAAATATTAGGACCAAACCAAACCAATTAAGTCGGTTTTTTCTCGATTCGGTTTATGTCGGTTTTTCGGTTTTTTCGGTTATTTACATATTTTTTCTTAAATATAAGACATACACTATCAAACACACATTTTAGCGACCACATTTTCAAAGTAACACTATCAAATCAATTGCACTTTGAGAAATCTATTATTTACCAAGATATATTGATGATAATTGAATCAAATAGTGATGAATAATTTAAGGACTCAATTAAAATATATTAGTTTTAACATGAAATAGATTCTTACACTTAACAAAAAAATTGTCAATTAAACTAGAATGTAAAGGTAAAGCACTGTACTAAAAGTGCAAACGATTAATATTTACTATAAAAATTTTAAAACTTTGTAAAAGTATACATATGTATGGGTGTAATAATAAATTTAAAATAACTACTCCTATATTTGGTTTGGTTCGGTTTTTTTAATTAAAACCAAAACCAAACCAAATTTGATCGGTTTTTAAATTTCAAAACCAAAACCAAATCAAACCAAAAAGTATCGGTTTTTTTGGTTGGTCTGGTTTGATTCGGGTTTTTGAATTTTTATGAACAACCCTACCTGCGGCCCTAGTTTCGCATGTGCGGTTACACCAACAACCAATAACTTCAGCCTTTTCCAAAATTCCCTTTTCAATCCGTTAACCACCCGGGGCCCTCAGGACCCCAACCAATCATACCAACCAGTCCAAAAACACATTATGGACTTACTCGAGGCCTCAAATCATATCACACAATGCTAAAACCACGAATCACACTCCGAGTCAAGCTTAATAAACTTTAAAATTTCAAACTTCGGCTTTTGATGTTTAAACCTATCAAATCATGTCCGATTGACCTTAATTTTTGCACGCAAGTCATATTCGACATTACGGACCTACTCCAACTTTTGAAATCGGATTCCGACCCCGATATCAAAAGGTCCGCTTCCGGTCTAACTTGTGAACAACTTTCAAATTTCTATCTTTAGCCAAATGACTTCAAAATGACCCACGAACCTCCGAATTCGCTTCTGATCACACTCCCAACACTAGAATAACCATATGAAGCTACTCCCAAACTCAAAATCCCGAACGGACATTGATAACACTGAAATGCACTTCAACCGAAACTTATGAGATTTCTTCCAAAATGCTAACTTCCACAATAGGCGCCAAAACGCTCCCGGGTTATCCAAAACCCGATCTGGGCATTTGCCCAGGACCGAAATCATCATACGAACCTGCTGGAATCTTCGGATTCCGATGTCGTTTACTCAAAATCCAATCCTAGTTAATTCTTTCAACTTAAAGCTTCCTAAACGAGAATTATCTTTCCAAATCCACTCCGAACTTTCCGAAATTCAATTTTGACCACGCGTACAAGTCATAATACCTGAAATGAAGATGCTCGTGGCCCCAAACTGCTGAACGATGCACTAGAGTTCAAAACGACCGGTCGGGTCATTACATTCTCTCCCACTTAAACATACGTTCATCCTCGAACGTGCTGAGAACTGTGTTGGGGTTGTACGAAATCACTGTTTAATACCTTGAGCCCCTACCCGTGCTACCACAACTCAGCTGGGCACCCTAGCTCGATCAATCTAAAGATATCCTTTTTCACTTAAGCAAATAAGCCTTTGAGCCCAATTCCAACATTCGGAATTTCTTTGATAGGCCTGTTCCAACATACGCTCGCCGTACACGCAACACCAAAACATGATTGCATACCTTAGATGAATTCACACCTTGCACCACTTTACTCACAGGACCACAACAACATTCTCTGATCATATTAGTCGAAATTCCACGAATCTGATGCTCCCATTGCATCTCATGACCTATATAGGTCTTGCTTTAACTCTTACAATACCGCCACGACGGAAGTGATGTGTAAAAATTCATAACCAACTGCCGAATCAACAAATAATTGGGTCTATACTCCTGGCTAGAACCATAACCTCATTCTGAACCAAATAATTGTCTTAGCTCCTTAATATGCTTTATAAAATCAGATTGCACTGATACTAAATCCAATGATCTCGTCTCACCCAGTACGAACTGCTCAGGCAATAAGCCACCCCGGACATGATCAAAAGTCTCATATGATGCCCCAACGTGCCAATAAGTCACCCATTCAAACAGGATACAAAGGGAAACGAACTCTAGAAGGAACTACTCGACTCACGCAACTAATATGAACTTTCCTCAGAAGATGGGAAACAAACATACATAATATGAAGTATGAAAACTGTATTCAACATCACATTATTGCAGCGCGCAACCCGATCCAAGTAGCATACCCATGGCGGCGTACCACCCGATCCACACATAACACTCACCTAAGGCAATGCATATCGAGCTAAATTGCTCATTACAACAAAATACCGAATATCGGTCATAAGCACGCTAAGTGCATAATACCATCCCTGAGGGGATATATAGCGTTATAAGCTACAAAACTCAAGCACAACTGAGGTACGATATACGATCTGAATCTCAAGAGCTATTTTGCTCATATAACATAATCTCTACACGGAACCTCAACACATAAGCAATTCACCAAGCCGTCTCACAACTTACACGGTGCAATGTATCATTACATAAAATAACTGATGACGAAATAACACCCTGACTACTCTTCCATAAGGAGTGCATTACTGAAATGAACATATTTGGCCTGATATAGAGCCCATATTCACATTTTAATCCATCCACAGACCTCAAGCTGATTATGATCGCATTGAACTAGGCTAATAACCTTTCAAAGATCCATAATAACTCCCCCTTCTCTCATAACACATAAGAACAACCATCATAACTGTAGTAATTATCCACAGTCCTCAACTCAATAAATCAAGTGCCTCTAGGCATCAATTCCCAAATCAACGATATCGCCACAATCTTCATACTTGGTTTAACTCTTCAACCAATCTAGTGGCTACATGCCACACTTATACAACTTTCCCGTGGGGCATACTCCCACAACCTTCCGTAATAGATAACAGGTCTATACATCCAAACCACCGGCCGTACTAATGCTAAAAAGTGATCAAGAATCATTAACTAGGATGCAAAGCCTTTTTCACAAAATACCGATCTCAGGTGACGCTGAAAGCAATGCTAACTTACTTTAAACATCGAACTACTTTCCTGCTCATCCGAGCTCTCGACATCCTTGTTAACACTGAACTGCAACCTTGATCCTTACTTCAAATTTCATACTGCACACTGCACCCAACATGCCGATATTCAATAGAACACAATTTCCATCATAACTCCGGAACCACTAATAGATTAACGCTTCATCATATAGAAACCTTTCATTTAACTCATTTCAGGAGAACCATCGCCACATGTAGGTGAATTCTCATAGCCGCAGAATATGCAAATCTCTAAGTAGTGGTCTAAACCACCATAACCCTTCCGGGATCCGCCTACACAAAACATGCCATAACAGTATAATACTCCTAAATAACATCAAATACAGCGACCGACAGGCCTCGCACGTACCACCACAAATCACTTGTATAATTTGCTGAAGGAACTGATTACTACCACCAATACGCCAATTCAACTATAGCTAACTAGTCTATCTCCTTCCAATTTATCCTTGATTGCCTTAGAAATAATAACTCCATTTAACACATAACACACTCCATCCACACTCATCCCGAGTGACCGTGAATCACGAGACCATACTGTCTCAAATCCCACCAACCATTTCATACCTCCCAATTGCTAAACTGCAGGTCAAAACATCATAGAACATTCTGGGCACCTTCTCATAAGCTGCTACAAAGCTTGATTCTTAACTGTAAATATAGGCTCGAAATCGTTAGGCACCACGCTTTACCCCTTCGAATTCACTAGGATCATTGTTGAGAGTCACCCGCTCTGACTTGTCCCTGAATATAATTAACTCAATGATTCTTCTAGCACATACATACCCTCTCGACGAAGCACCCGATAGAATCACTTTCCATGAAACCCGCACTTATACAAGGCATAAATCCTAAATCCTTCCCCAAGTCTGAACATGAGCCAATAAGGCCAACCATAGTACAACTTTAACAATTCCTTTGCTCAAATTATCACTTATGCTCTTTTCCCGTAGCTGAAATAACTTACTAATACGCCGATAACCCGAAACCTCATAAGAAAATAACCATACAAGCCATTCGTAGGCAGTGGGACTCTCCCACTTAGCTTGAAGCCTCTATTAAACAACTCTGAAATTCACCAGGATTCCTTATCTCTTATTGACATAACCATGCGCAATCGACCACAAAAATTCTCGGAATCTTTCTATAAAATGCTTTTTTATACTCTGAATAATCACCCGCATTCGCACGACCGATCTCTTTGTGGTATAACCATTAGAATTCTTCACAGAAGCTTCGCCAACCACGCGACCGCTAACCTGCTCACGGGGAATAATCCCTTGTGGAAATCGCTCTCCGACATCTTCCAACGTCGCTGCATGGGGTACAACCACTACAACATCAATGACCCATCCTGAGTCCGAGCTCACTCTCTAGATGCACCAGTCCATTCACTCCTCGTGGACATCAATTAAATGTGAAACAACATCCTCCAATTCAAAACTAGGTTGTATCCTTCTTCATTTCAAGCAGCTCCTTTCCGTTATATCAAATCTTCTGCCGCATAATATTCACACTTCAAATTAATTTGTAGGCCCTAATCATCAATCACTAAAATTCCCAAATCACTCCAAACTCTCCTTAAGGTGTGTAGTCCTCCTACCATAAGCCTATATGCAGCTCCACCACTCTCCCACTTTGGCGAAACTCACCCCCTTTAGTCGACTACTTGACCTTCGCTTCTTATACCTGGACTTCTAAAAATTTTGACAATCGCTTGACATTAGAAACACCAATTCAATCCTGAACCACCGCACCCCACGATATTTGACAGTCGCTTCTTCAATACTGTCTCACAATATCCTGCTTCAAAGGCGAATTGTAGAAGATCATAATACCGGCAAACTTAGTACATTCAACAGGTATAACGACACCTCAACACAGATGAGAATTCCACCACGCTTGCAAATACCAAGCCTTGTTAACCCGTCAACCCAAATCTCGAACATTCTTAGCCCGATTGTCTTTCCTCCGTCGAGAAAAAATACCGAATCTCTAGATCATGTACTGAGTAAACCTCTCTTCAAGGCATTCACTACCTCGACACCTAGGCAAACATCTTACCATCATATCAATACTGTGGGACAACCGTTCATAAGCATCATGGAAACTTGTGCCTAGCCTCAGAGCTCTCAGAAGTACCGCTACTGAGCTGAAACGACAGAATATCCTTCCACAAGGCGATGATAATAGTTCAAACAAGCCCGCAGGGAAAAACACCCCGCACCACATTCGTAGTACCATTACAATCCTTCAATTCTCTATTTATAACTAGCGGTTCGCGTCGCTTAAGATTGAGTAGGAAGGAAACAAAGGCATAAGACTCGAGGAATCAAATCGCACGATGAGGAATCAAGAAGGGAATTACTCCTAACAGACCTGTAGCCTCCCGAAGATAAGCACAAACGTCTCCGTACCGATTCGCAAGACTCTACTAGACTTGCTCATGACTCGTGAGACCTAAGGGAACGTAGTGCTATGATACCATGTTGTCATGACCCAAAAGGGTCGTGATGGCGCCGGACACCATTGTCAGGCAAGCCAACCATAAATACTTAATTAAATTCTCATTTAAGCAATTGTGAAAACTCTGAATTTTCTTTAATTTTTACTAGTAAAAGATACCAGTTCAATTTAAATATATATGCTATGAAGTCAATACAAAATACCCCATAACCAAACCCAGAACTCGGTGTCACAAGTGCATGAGCTATTTTTAGGAAACAATACAATACAATAATCGTCCGGAATATAAATTGGACATGAGATAAATATAATAATCTGGAGGAGACTCTGCTGGCTGCGGGTCATCTCGAGAAGTGCAACTCACTTAAGTCTCCGCATCAACCATGCTGCTACGCCACATGTGCTTGTGCAACAAAAATGCACAGTAAGTGTAGTATGAGTACGAAAACAACGTGTACCTAATGAGTATCCCGTCTAATCTCGAAGAAGTAGAGACGAGAGGTCGACTTAGACACTTACTAGTGGTCCAATAGTGTTATATCAATAATATATCAAATTGTAAATTTTTATAAACATGATTGTAATTCAATAGGTTAAAGCAAGTAAACAATTCTTTCTTTTATAGGAAATTTCCAAATTCCTTCTCATCATTTAAACATATATTCTTAAGCCGGGAAGAGGCAATAACAACTTCAATAAGTTTCAAGGCAAGAAATACAAGTATGCGCAAATCATGCCGAGGTCGTACGGCCCGATCCAATAATATTTAAACTGTGCACTGCCAGAGGGTCGAATGTCGCGAACCATAAATACATCTATTTAATCTACCGAGGCGTTAGGCCCGTTCCAGAATTTAAACACGCACAGACAGTCAATCAAGAAGTCGGTAGGAAATAATTATCCAAAGAAAACCAATTCTCTTTTAACAATTAAGAAAAATGAAGTTTAATTTTGAAATTCATTTACTAATTCGATAGGATTTAAGCAATTCAACTGTCCATAAGGTTACATATATTCCAAGTATAGCATGCTTTTAGGTCCTAGACTACCCGGACTTACACATATTAGTAGCTATGCACGGCCTCTCGTGACCTCGTGCGTACATATCCCCCACAAATAGGAGCACATAACCAATTATTTCACCTATGGGGACAATTCCCTCTTGCAAGGTTAGAAAGGAGACTCACCTCGCTCCGAAGATTCATAACCGGCCTTCCACGCCCTTCCGAAGACTCAAATTGATGCACAACGCTCCAAAACTAGCCAATAATTATGCAAATCCATTAATACATGCTCAATTACTCATTATAATCCAATTTTTAACGATCCCTAATCCCCGATCGAAAAGTTTACAAAAACGCCCTCGGGCCCACGTGCCCGAATTCCAAAATTTTTCAAAGAATAAGTTGACCCATAGACTCACGAACTCGAATATATAATTTTCTCTCAATTTCATACCCAAAATCATGGTCAAAATCCAAAATATTAATTTTCTAGGTTTTCCCTCAAACCCCAAGTTTCTACCAATTTTCATGCTCAAATCTAAAACAAAACCATGTATTTAACGTCTAATGAGTTGGGAACAACTTACCTTGACATAGATGAAGAAAATCTCTATTCCGAAAGCTCCAAAATCGCCCAACCCGGAGTGAAAATGGGTGGAAATGAGCCTAAACTCGATTTTTAAAGATAGCTCACTGTCTTCAGTCCTTTCGCACCTGCGGTCTATTGACCGCTTTTGCAGTCCCGCAGGTGCAGACCAATTGCACCTTCTGCTGTCTTCCTCCAAGCCTTCAACTTCCGCATCTACGCTTCTCCTTCCGCAGGTGTGGTCCCGTATCTGTGGTCCCAGCCCAGCTGTCCATTTCCGCTTCTACGGCACGAAGGTTGCTTCAGCGGCTCCGCACCTGTGGCCCTAGTTTCGCAGGTGCGGTTACACCAGCAACCATCAACTTCAGCCTTTTCCAAAATTCCCTTTTCGATCCGTTAACCACCCGGAATCCACCCGAGGCCCTCGAGACCCCAACCAATCATACCAACCAGTCCCAAACACACATTACGGAATTGCTCGAGGCCTTAAATCATATCACACAACGGTAAAACTACGAATCGCACTCCGATTCAAGCTTAATGAACTTTAAAATTTCAAACTTCGACTTTCGATGTTTAAACTTATCAAATCACGTCCGATTGACCTTAATTTTTGCATGCAAGTCATATTCGACAATACTAACCTACTCCAACTTTCAAAATCAGATTCTGACCCTGATATCAAAAAGTCCGCTTCCGGTCAAACTTGTCAAAAACCTTCAAATTTCTATCTTTAGCCAAATGACTCCATAATGACCCATGGACCTCCGAATTCGCTTCCGATCGTGCTCCCAACACCAGAATCACCATACGGAGCTATTCCCAGACTCGAAATCCCGAACGGATATCGATAACACTGAAATGCACTTCAACCCAAACTTATGAGATTTTTTTCAAAATGCTAACTTCTACAATAGGTGCCAAAATGCTCCCGGATTATGCAAAACCCGATCCGGGCATATGTCCAACCCCGAAATTATCATACGAACCTGCTGGAGCCTTCGAATCTCGATTCTGATATCGTTTACTCAAAAATCCTATCCCAGTTAATTCTTTCAACTTAAAGCTTGCGAAATGAGAATTCTCTTTCCAAATCCACTCTGAACTTCCCGAAATTCAATTCGACCATGCGTACAAGTCATAATACCTGAAATGAAGTTGCTCATGGCCCAAAACTGTTGAACGACGCGCTAGAGCTCAAAACGACCGGTCGGATCGTTACAAGACGAATCCATTGCCAATTACATCGAGTCATAAAATAATAAATAGAAAAGGAAGAAAGAAACATAAGAAAATCATTTACTTGTTCGAGCCTTTAGTTTCTGGTATAAAACAATAGAAATATATTGAGCAATTTTAGCTTGGATCTTCGATCTCCTTTGTCAGAGGCGACCTATGATTTTTTAGGAAAAAGATATGGTAAATTTTCGGGTTTGGGGAAGGGGTAAAGAATCTACTTTTTTACCGATGGAGTACTTCGTGTCAGAAAAAAAATCAATTTTCATGCGCCTATTTTTGATTAAACTCACGTTATATTACAAGTCAAACTTTTGTATTTAATTGACACACATTGGAAGATATTTGAGTGCCTCGTAGGAAAGACCCAAACTTTATGTATCCATATGAAAATCGGTGCCAAGTTCCAGTGTTTGTCTATGTATTTGGCCTAAATTTAAGGAGAGTATTGGATGAGCTTAAAAGCTGGTCAAACTAGCTTTTAGCACTTTTTATTTTATGAAGTGTTTGGAAAAAAAAATGCTTAAAAAAAACCTAAAATGTGCTTAAAAAAAGCGAAAAGCAACAAGTTGGCTGACCCAAACTTTTCTGATTTTGGCTTAAAAACCATTTTAGTTTGACCAATAAAATTACTTTATTGTCTATTATAAGTTTACATAATAACAAAAGAAACCCTAAAATATTACTTCTCCTAATTCCTTCACTTTGAAAACATCGTTACTCTTCCTCTCTGCTTTATCTTCATTTTCTACACTTTTCCTCAAGCATCACGCCCAATTGTATTCACTCAATGCTAATTTTAAATGCATACTTTGATTTCTCTAAATCTTAGGCTTAGCCCTACACTAAGAGGAAGATGTTGAATGAAATTAGTACATATTGGAAAAGTTGTGCTTCTACTGGTGCACAAGTATACTAGTAGTATGTTTTTTGGAAGTGCAATTATTTTAAAACTTGATGGTTTGTTCTAATAGGTTCTCTGATCTCTTTACTCTTTGTGAATCCTCTCCAGAATTTGTTAGGAATACCATCGCGTGCAACTCAATAAACTAATGATTTCTCTATAATAACTTTAACTAGTAGTCGTATCCGCGCGATGCGCGGTCAATATTAAAAAGAAAAAATTAAATTATAATCATTCTTGTTTGATACTATTAGAACGTATTGCTTTAGTAAATTTCAATTGTCATTTTATTTGTCAATACGATATACCCAACCCTCAACGATATTTGAGTAGTTAAATTCTTTGTTAATTTTTAATAAATAATTTTTTTGTTATTAACTAATTATGTCATGTGGCTTTTATCT